>JAZGTK010021541.1:0-10578 GCA_036877625.1 Ambastaia sidthimunki
TTACCTTGGACGTCTTGCAATTTCTTGGAACGCCTTAACTGGATAGCTGTTCCAAGTACAATCAGGTCATTTTCTTTGACCTCTGGTCCATGGGAAACCTTTCTGTTGGTTAACTTTGAAAAAATGAACTCGGCTAACTCCTGGATAAACTCTTTATAGTATTTAACAACAGGATTTATCGAAATATGAGCTCTACAATGTGTTTGTTTGCTTTGAGACTTGGTGAGTGAACTCTGTGAAACACAATCAGCAGGTGTCTGTAAGACTTGAGGTATCTAAATCTTTTCCATTGGATCCTGGAGGGCCCAAGCTTCTTCAAGGTGTTCATCATGGTGATGTCGCAGGGCACCTATACGTTTTTGGCTTGCTTTGCAGGCTTCTGGCTCATCTGGGCTCTCATTGTCATGCTCTGCTGCTTTTGCAGCTTTGCCCAGCGTAAACTGAAACGTCGCCGTGAGGACAGACTGAGGGAACAGTGTCTGCGGGCCCTGGAGATGGAGCCTCTTGACTGCACTCAGAGAGAGCCCCCTCAGTTCTGCCCACCACTTCAAATGATCCCCCCACAGGTACCCGTGAACCACACCCTCCCTCAAGGAAACTGGACCATCCCTGAAGGTAAGAAGTTTAAACCAAAACATCATTAGCATGCAAACCATTATAATCCTCACTTCAGTTCTGTATATTTATCCTCCAACTCTCTTGAAGGTAATTACTTTTCAAAGACCATGTAGAAGACCCCATGAAATCAAAATGGAGTTCATTTTTAAGCTATATTTATATGTTAGTGTACATCTAAAAGTAGACTAAATAAATGTTTAGATGTATGCATGCAACGAAACAAAAATGTTAACTCATCAAAGGACCAGCCTTTTTCTATCTGACTGTTCCAACTCAATGCTATTTTGGGCATATGCAACCTTCAGACTTCAACTCTTTTTAAAACTTTCTGAAAGTTTTCTGTCAACCACCATCTAAAGGTATTATAAGGATTAACAAAATCCAATGGCCAACCAAGAGGAGGCAACAACTTTATTACCTTACAATGCAATAAACCTGCTGAGTTTTATCACCATTACCAAAGTCCCAAAGGATCTTCTCATGAGAGCTTCACCACAAACCTCCATACCTCACACAGCGCTAACAACCCGGGCAACATTCTTTCATATATGACATGGTAACAGTGAGACTTGTGGGGGCATTGTGTAGGCAGAGGAGCACAGGAGTGAGCCAGGAGCAGCTAGAGACAGGCTAATCATGTGCCCGGGCAGACAGGCAGACTGCCAGAGATGGTGGATCCCTGGCCATGGGCGAAGAATGTCCCTTTAAACCTGTGCCAGACACACAGGACAGATGACCACACATTAAAACAGGGCCCCAGTAATAAGTCAGCTTATAAAAGAGTAAGAATTTGGCTCTTAAAGAGACACTGTACTACTGTACAACAAAAAGCCTATTATGTTCATTGTGATGCTTTTGGCATGGTTTTAGATGGATTGATATGTCTTATTGATATCTTAAAGATCCTAAAAACTTTCAGGTCTCACTTTATATTGGGTGCCTTTACTTACTGTTTACATACATTAAAAACCATTTAATACATTGTATATGATGTGTAGGGTATGCTGTTTAGGGTTGGGGGGGTTAGGATTAGGCTTAGGGATAAGAGTGTGACTGCAGGGAGTGATTTTAAGTGATTTTAATTTTAAGTACAATTAAACAACATGCATGTACACAATAGCCACATTGTATACATTTTCCTTATGTAAGTACATAGAAGTTGAAGGACACTTTCAAAGACATCAGCTAGTTCCAGGAACCAGGGAGAACTAAAATTTTAAACTGTTTCTTTGTTCAAAAGTAGCTTCTTTAAAATATAAATTGTTATATTTAAAAGGGTACAATCAACATTTGTCACCATTGTAAATGATATTAAAAGTGATATTAAAAAGTTGATATTAAAATCAGTGATATTAAATCAGTGATACAGTGATATTAAAACGTTCCCTGGGATGGTTTAATGAGGGTACATGTATATGAATAGAATCCAATCTAGAGTCACCATTGGTTACTGTCTCTGGAAATGAACTGTCCTTAGGTGGCTTCACGAGTAGGACACAGTATTGTTATTTGTGCCTGACTACATCATAACTGGCCATAATTTAGTATGATGAACAATTTAGTAGGAAGGAACCACTCACATTATCTAGAGAAAATGTAAAAATCTTGTTTTAAGCAAGTAGGATTAGCAGTTTAATAACACAATTTAATAAAACAACTCCACCTACAGTCCTGTATCCGAAGAAATAATTGAGAAGAGCCAATAAGCAAAGTGTACTGCTAGCCCCAAAAACACAAATATTAGTCTGCAGTTAGCTTTCATCTTACATTCTGGCAAAAAGCAGCTGCTTGTCACAGCCTTATCTCTGACCTCAATATGCTGGTTCATCACGTCTCCACGGGAGAAAATCTATTCAGGCTTTCATCTTGGAATGAGATGTGACCTTGGAGAAAATGATAAAAGCTAGGTGGTTCTTTCCCTCCCCATGTCAAAATATACAAAGTCCATACAAACATTGTCCCATGTCCTCTGATAACTTGATTTTTATAAAGAGGGGGGTTTATCTGATAAGTTGATGTCCCATGTCCTCTGATAACTTGATTTTTATAAAGAGGGGGGTTTATCTGATAAGTTGATGTCCCATGTCCTCTGATAACGTCTTTTCATACAGAAGTTGATGCCTGCATATTATTATGTTAATGATGTCGGCAGTAAACAATAGTTATTAGACACCTAAAATAAAGACATTATTTAGACTGTAAGATCATATCCCAACCTTGGAAAACAGAAAGGTCATAAGTCAATTGCAAAGGTTAATTTTAGTACAACTTTTGGTACAACTTGCTGTTTTATTTTAATAAATTAATTGGAGAACCATATGGTTTTTCTCAGCAGACACAGATATCTTTGGGAAACCCCCTTGCTATGAAGAAGCTGTCTTGATGGAGGACCCCCCACCACCTTACAGTGAAGTTCTGGCTGACCCCAGGGGTGGAACATACACCAAACCTTCAAGCAGATCCTCCAGGGAACACCTAGAGCCAGAGACCAGCAAGTTGGCCCCAGTGACCGTGTTCCCTGAACATGGCTACTCCTCCCTCATACGCCTACCTTCAACCAGACGATGGGACTCGCTTGGACACCTCCTGTCCACCATGGACCTCAACCACAACAATCTACCCGTAGAGCCCCAGGCCTCCGCAATTGCCACAATGCCTCGTGAGGGCCGGACTCACACGGACTTGGGCTTACGGCACCTCCGTGGTCTGGATCAGCACTATGGTTTGCCTACAGCCTATCCCCTTCTGGGCCGAAGCACAGCAGTTTAAGCCCCTGTTCATGATGCAAAAATAGACCTGCAGACCATTTTTTGACATTAACATTTACAATGCTGAGTCATACATGGACATTTTGGGGTCCAAATAGGGTCACAATGATTCAGATTTGTCTCTGTATTGCATCTGTGAGAGAGTGGCTGACTGTAGATCCATCATCTTCTCTTCTCACTTATTTTCTCTTTCTCTCGCTTGGCATCTTTGCCTGATGCAGTGCAGCAGCTATTATGTGAATGCTGTTGCCATGGCTCCCGGGAGCCGTCTGTAGCCCACCAACGCCTTGCCCCTCACATCCTCTCTTCCTCACTTCTCATCTGTGGCTCACTGATATAATACAAATGACATTTCAGATCCTGTCTTTGTAACCCAGGGTAAAAGATAGAACATAGCAAAACAACAGTGGTTGTATTGTAGCTGCTGCTGCACTGTATGTCATTTTATAAACTGTGAAACAATGTGACAACAATCTTTCCACGTAAATGTTTTTTTAATGTTGCAAGTTCTTTTCCCAGAAGGGATTTTAGACTTTTTGTGAATCATGTCTTCACAGTCATCATTCAGAAACTGATTTTCAAGAATATTCTGTGGAACTGACTGACTGAAAATTATTATTTTTTGAAAAATCTTTTGGGCAGACGTCTCCCACAGCTTTTAATACATTAGTCCAGGTGGGTAGCACAGAGAGACGGCCTTTTATTTTTAGTCAATACCCTCTTTTTTACCGTTTCAGAATCACTGTATGAATAATGATTTCTTTTCCTAAACCCTTTGCTAAAAGTGCTAAAAGGGCCATTCTTTCAAGAATTGAAATTAAGAATGTCATAACATTTTCTTACAACACAATGTTGCCCACTTCACTCCATGCTGCTGTCACAGTTATAACATTTAGGACTTCCTCCGTTTTTAACGAACTGTATTCACGTTGGTGCTTTTTTTGCGTTGGACCACCTGAAGTCCTTTGGTAGTACAGCCTGTATTTACTTTTAGTGTAGTGATTGCTGCATTGTGAAAAGGCTTGTTTTTTCCCTTTATTGCCATCATTTACCATTATGCTTCCATACCCTAAAACAACTACCTCAATCCATTTAATGGTTGTGTTTGTCCTTTTCCTTCATGCACATTCATGCACCAGATGCTTTCACTTTCAAATTACATTTGATTAAGCTAAGCTCCATTTTCAAAGTGTGAATATATATAAATAGTTATGCTTCATACTTCAGCATCATGCTTTTACTACATCATAGTGATGTCTTTGGTTCATGGCACCTAAAAATACTTGATCACCTAAAAATAACAGAAGCAAAAAGCAATTACTGTAGAATTCACTTATCCTAACTGTTGCACAAAACATACTTTCCTTTTTTTAATATAGTCCAAATTCTATAATGCAAGACTGTCATGAATTACCCATCAGATGTAAATCCTAAAAGAATAGATGAAGGTTAGACGTTATGAAGGTTAAAATAACAAATGACATGTACAATGAATGTTAAAATAACAGATGTTCAAGAACAATCACTTTTCACCACATAGCTGGCAGTGTGATAAGGGAAACAGTGACCAAATGGATTCTTTTGAAAATGAAGGAAACTGCTTCACTAATTCAAAGCTGAATTACACCCCACTTGAATAAGAGAGAATGTGCTGTGGCCAAATGTCGGTCAGTTCAGCTGAAACATTCACATTATTGCACAGGCAAAAACACAACATTGCACAAAGACAATCAATGAAATAATGTATCTGCTTTGCAACTTCCATGCACCTTAATGTAAGTCATTTTAAATCATTCCTATAGGGCATTGATGTATAATCCAAACGTATGAAGAGTTTAATGGAGAAAATGTTTTTAAAATGATTGTTTTGCCATCTGTTTTCATTTATTCTGTTACATCACAATAAGGCACCTTTCTTCCAGCAATGTGTTGCTAAGCGACCGAAACAGAGCGTGTGAATCTGTTTACATAGATGAAGGGAACAGTGGCATCTCTCCATTGGGTACACAGCCTTCTCACATCCACAATGATGAGTGAATTGTGGTCTATAAACATAAATTAGCATATCTGAGGCATTACATATCAAAGGTACCATTTTCCTCAAAAACAGTCCGGTACTTTCCACAAATAGGGTGCACATTTGTGGTGTCCTATTGCATGTTAAAACATCAGAGACACAATGTTTTGGTGTGCTAATAATTTCATATGTTAGACAAACTATTAACCAACATAAAATCAGATGTGTTTATTTAAATATTTGGCCTGTTTTTCACCAGACATCTTGACCTTCTTAACTTAATTTTAAAAAATTAAATCATAAATGTCACTGTCAAACAATGTCATGATTTTGACAATCTGTTAAAGTGATATTCAGTTTATCGTAGTTAAAACTATTTGTACTTAACAATTTTTTATTTAACAAAACGTAATGCCCACAGCAACACTGTTACAGCGGCCCAACAAAGTGATAACTTTAATTTACGCTAAATTTGCAACCCTGGTTCCTTCCGACCATGTTATCCATTCTGGTTTTGTTTATTGTTGGGAAAATAACATTATAAATTGTTAAATGTCCTTGATTTTTTTTGTGTATGAATTTGTTTTGCTGTAAGAGCACAACTGTCATACTTTAATCAAATTTTGAACTAACAAAAGTTACAGGTCAGATGCTAGAAATGCATTTTCTTTGTCACCTGACCTGTGAATGCCAAAATGCAACGCAACATTGCGATGTACCATGCAATGTTTCCATAGCATGCGAAATGTGCTCGAGTGTGGACACACAAATGGAGCAGTTTTCTTTCTGAGCTGCTATGAATCTCAGTTTTTACGTTAGAGTTTTTGGTTTGTTTTTTTAAAATATACACAATACACAGACTGGGTCAGCTGCCAATCAGCTCAATATCCTGATAATAAAACTGAGGTACAAAATCTTCCAGCAGCATTTTTACTTTTCTATCTATTTTGTTTTGCACAGAGAAAAACGTTTTCTGAAGGATTTAAAGTCTTTTATTAACATACATAAGCACATAGCATATCACAAAAATCTTGTGCTTGTTTCAAAAACAGCGTGTGAGAAGCGGACAGAAATAGGAAGAGATAAAAAAATATTAAAAAAACAGAAAACTTTTAGGAGTTGCTAAGCCTTGCTTCAGGGGGCAAAGAGGAAATGATTGTAGTAGAACAGTAGTATTAATAAGAATAATAATAGTAGTAGTATTGTAGCAGTCTCCTAGTAGTTTGAGGGAGAGAGTAATAATCACTACTAAGGAGGTTGGAGGGTGAACAAGAGTTACACTGAAGTCATTTCAAAAGGGGGCGGAGTTACTGTTAAAGATGCAGGTCACCTCCCATCAAAAATCACCAGCTTCCACACTGAGCAGCCTTGTCTCTTTTCTCACCACAGAAACCCAATCCAAACGCATGGCAACCCTTGAACGCTTCTCGTGGGCCGTAATTGAATACAATTTAATACAATTACAGATGTCTTTTCAGTGACTGTAGTAGAGTGTACATGAGCACAAATTAGCACAAAAAGTAGAGCTATATACAGAACAATACTACATTGGTCTTATTGCTCGCTGTTTCCACTCAGAATTTTTGCAAAAGTCATTGTAACATAAAAACAAGGTGTAATAACGAGGTGGCCTTTAAAATTATCAGACTGAGGAAGACAATGGACAGTCAGGGCTAGGACAGTGGGTGGTGGTGGTAACTTGTGGGTCAGAAAAACAAAGATTACAGGTTGAGTCATAAAGTTGATGAGATAAACTCTCACCTATTGTGCCTTTGAGTAAGGTGTATAGGACCCTAGGAGATCACCAGGGGGTGTCCATGCGATTATCTTTGAGTGACAAGTGTTTACTACATTAAGGGAGCCAATTTACAAATCCAATATTCATCGAAAGGTTTATAATACCTTATAAAACATATTATAAATGGCAGGATGTTTGTTTATGAGTTGCTCATATCACTCAGTCCTGGATTGGGCATGATTAATTGTCACAACAAAACATTACAAAAAAAAGGCTATGATAATATGGCCATATTAATATCATATTTAAATTGTGGGGGTTACCGTGGCTTGAAATTAGTGATTAAAATATTTTCTTACACATGGGACTGACCTCACTTTGGGCCATGTAATTCATTTAAAAGCTAAATGTTAAAAATATATATATAAAAAAAAAAGTTAAAAATATAAGTCTACAGCAAATTAAGGCCAGAAACATACTCATACTCATACGCAAAAGTTTCTAGCCTCACAAGCTTTTTTACAGTCGCCATTGCATGCTGAAACGTGTTACAACGCAATTCACAACACAACGTAAGCATTGCATTCTCAGCATTGCCACTAGGGGCGCTACAGCAGCCATTAGCATAAACTGACCATAGATGGTTAATCACTGTCCTGGCAGAGCAACAGTTTAGGAGACTCTTGGTATGCAAGTTAGTGAATGTTTAAAGC
This sequence comes from Ambastaia sidthimunki, assembly GCA_036877625.1. Lineage (NCBI taxonomy): Eukaryota > Metazoa > Chordata > Actinopteri > Cypriniformes > Botiidae > Ambastaia > Ambastaia sidthimunki. Next base: position 7,855 of record JAZGTK010021541.1, read on the forward strand.
TAGCTACTTGAATAACATCTATGTTTTAATGGCCCAAACATTCAAAGGAGATTTGTTACTGTAATTATGCATATTAAGTATGTCACACAGTACTAAACACTTGCAATGTATTGGCCAAGCATTTCTTACTGCGTTTACGTACTTGGGCTGAGTATGTTTCTGGCCTAAACTTCCTCAATTATAAGAAACTCTCTTCTCGCCTATTGTGGTTAAACTAGATGTATACACATGTACATTATAGGTACGCACACACGCAAACACACTCCCAAATATATACCTAAAAAAATTCCCAACTGAGTCAACTATGAATGTTATTGCCTAAGTTTCATAACAAATCAAAGCATGTTCTATTGCAGTTGTTCCAAAGAAATTCAGAATGTCATAGTTCATACACATTGTCTCATATGTGGTCAAAATATACATATGCCACCTGGTTCTAAAACCTAAAAGGCTGTTATACACCAACACAGTGTAAAAAGTCAACATACTGGAAATTGGCACAACACAAAAATGTTTCATAATCACATAAACCCCCCTAATTTTTTTCTTTGCTAAATCTGAGTGTTGTGGCACTTAACTAAAGCTAAAATCTAGAATCGATGTGCCATTTGCTTTATGTAAGTGAGGGTTAAACCGGTTTAATCGAGTCATCAAAGCAAAGGCCCCTCTGGGCATAACGCTCAAACACATACAGTGGGATTCAACTGAGCAATGCACCTATTACAAGCCTAACCAGCAAAGGTTGCTGGGTTCGAGTCCTACCACGTTCACATACTTGATGTGTTGGAACTGTGAACTTCATGGGACTTTAAAGAGATCTGATATATAACTAAACCTGAACTAAACCAGTCTAATCTGCTACTACCTACACCTGTTAGGTACAGGGAGTCGATAGAACACAGATGAGCGCTAAATGAACACCGTGCTATACTCTGCATAGCAAAAAAAGAGAAAATGAAATAAATAATAAACACATTCGCGCACACATACACAAACCGAGAGTGCTCATACCCACTGGCATCTTTAACAATAACCCGAGGCCTTTTCTTCGGTGGCTAACTTTATTCTGCTAAAACATTTTGATGCAAGACTTCTGTAATGTTTGAAAAATCAGTTTTCTTTGCTGTGTTTCTTCTCTGTTGCTCCTAATCGTCATCTTCCATCACAGGGTCTGTATCCCAGCATGTGATGTCGATTTCTGTGGCAAAATAGAGAAATAATTTGTCTCTTTTTATTATTATATCTTTTTATTTCAATTTTTATTATTGTTTTTTTTTTTGTGTGTTTTTAATCAAAAGTATAAGGACATACACATGCAAGAAAGGCAAACATGCCATGATGTCATAGTTTTGTGTCTTTAGCTTATGTGCATTAGCTTATGTTAGTGTATTTCAAGATGCTGTCAAAATAATCCATTAGCAGATATAAGACCCATTTACTAATTCTAGCATTTGAAAACAGCTAAATGAATTACAACAGAATGAATGAGAATGTGTGTTTACAGGCAAAATAATACACTTTTGCTAATACAAACAAATGCTTGTCTATAAAGTAAATAGACTTATGCCACCCCCAGATTTATCTAATTAGTCCATTGTTTTAAAATTCACATTCAAAAGCTGCACTGGGTGTCAACAGTTAAACTACTTTTAACATAATGCAACATGTCTGGTCTAATGGCCAAATGTCCATCTAGCACACCTTCACTTCTGGGAATGGACCTAAAAGATAAATGCCCATTTTTCTACAATGCAATGTTCTAGAACTTCTTTATGTGGGTCTTTTTGAAGTTGCTGTAACCTCACCTGGTGGTTTGTTGTAAAAAACTGGTGTTGGGGTTACTTTTGCAGTGCAGTCATCTGACTGGGCAAAATCCTCCTCCTGTGATTGGCTGAAATAGCCTTCACTTGCCTGCTTAAACACAAACAACAACCAAACAGCTTTAAGGCTCAGTGCAAACATAAACAATAAAATCTGTGTTTGAAAAGGTGTAGTGTGTGGTAACCAGTAACTCCCCAATTATAGCTATATAGCTACTGCTTTAATATAGCCAGTTCTTCAGCAATACACTACTGTTGTGTGGGGTACATATGTATATATGTGCTGTGTATAAGGTATACACACATATATGTTGCCATCTAGTGGCAAAGTACTGGAACACAAGCTGCTGCTGACCTGGGTCCCTTCTTTAAGCAGCGTGTCTCCATTGGTCAACAGCAGCTGTCCATCATCCAGGTCTTGGCTGTCAGAGCCAGAAGCATGCTGAAGTGCCTGCTGGTAACTCAAGGTCATCTGGTGGGGTCCGGCCACATCCACCAGACTGGAGGGGTCATCTTCTGTAGTGGTACAGTAGGGGGTGTCAGGGATCTCGTCGAAGCTCAGGAGTGGCTGTGGGAAGTTGGGGGAGGAGCCAGCGAGATCAGGCTCTGGGGTGTCATCCATCAGGTCCATAATGTGGGCGGCCTGGGAAGGAGCCGTAGCTGGTGCTGGGCTGCTGTCCCACAGGTCTAGCAGGGTGTCATCTGCTGTGTTGACCTGGGGTGGGACACTTTCAGTCTTAGTGGTCTTGGCAAATCCGGATTCCTGCATTGGAGTTTGCTTTGGAGTCTCGAAGGCTAGAGCCCAAGTAGAAGAAAGTAGGATGTTGTTGTATAATTAATGTCATTTTTCTCTAAATACACTGTATGAATGTGAAAAATGTAACTACATTTAGATTCTTGGGAT
>JAZGTK010021542.1:0-10578 GCA_036877625.1 Ambastaia sidthimunki
TTACTGCAAGGGCTTTTTGATATCATTAAGAGAGCTTTTAGAGAACGTTAGCCAACGTTTGAGAACGTTCCCTGTTAGCTGGGATGCTGTTTATTTGGTGAATACATCTACACAAGTCAATCCGTCTCTCTACATCTGAACTGAAGCTTGTATGTTTGTGTTAAACAAACGCAAATTCAGTGCAGAAGTACATTGTGGTTCAGAAACTTGTCCAGACCCTTTTATCAAGGTAAGTCCCTTGTAACAGCCAGTTTTGAACTTTGATTGTTGCATGGGATTTGTGCGCCATGGTGTGGGCACATGTCGTACTGCATCTCCCCTTCTTAGTGTACTTGTGCTGTCAGGTTTTAACCACCACATTTTGTATTTGCTCCAGCAATTTGACAACTGGAGAGAGGGTCAGCCCGACAGCTTCTTCTCCGCGGGCGAGGACTGCGTCGTCATGATCTGGCACGAAAACGGACAATGGAACGACGTGCCGTGTAATTACCACCTGACATTTACCTGCAAGAAGGGCACAGGTGAGACCCCCGCATCCAGCCCCTTACCCCGGCTGTACATAAGAGTTTATCCCGGCTAAAAGGGAACGCTGTCACAACGTTAGCTAACGTTCTCTGAACAATATAAAAAGTTCTTACAGTAATGTTAGTAGAACTTTTATATAACTTTAGTAACGTTATATATCATTTATTTCAAGAATGTTATTTGGAGCGTTTTAAAACGTTATAGAATTAAAATCTTATAACCAATCGATAACGTTAATACAACTTCTAACAAACTGGACGTTTTGAACGTTCCTGGAACATTCAAAAACTTTTTTAACGTTTTTGTTACTTAATGAAAACGTTAGGGAAACGTTCTTACAACCTTGGGATGTCACTGTGGCCTCAAATATGTCTTTATCCGCTTTATTTCTGCCAGTGTCGTGCGCTCAGCCTCCTATCGTGAAAGACGCGCATATCTACGGCAGCATGAAGCCGCGCTATGAGATCAACTCTCTGGTGAGGTACCACTGCAAGACCGGCTTCATCCAGAGACACGTTCCCACCATCAGATGCAGAGAAGACGGCCACTGGGACACCCCCAAAGTCACATGCATAAATCGTAAGTTACCACTTTAATAAGCTGATGTTAAACGAACTTGTGTTTGGCCACTGAAAAATTAAGTTGTAATTGGACAAAGCTTTAAACATTGAAACAAAATGTCAAAAGTTTGTTTATATCCAGTGGCGCAGAAATTGCGCCCTTAAATGAAACCCAGGCATGAAATAATACCAATTTAATAAGCAGATACCAAACTGCGTTTCATTGCAAACTTTTCTATTTGTAAACTGTTTCAATTGTGTTTGTTTCACAGCGTCCAATTACCAGAAGATGTACGCGCACAAACATCTTAACAACGACTTTTACAACAACCATAAGAGACGCTTCAACGAGCTGACGCAGGAAAATCAGCTCTGGTTCAAAACAGCAGATGAATCGTATCACTGATGTTTAAACAGACCTGCAGACACGCCAACAGAGAAAATCTTCAATCTGAATTAAGGGACGAAGCCAAAAGTTTTGTGCCTGATGAATGTTTTACAGCTGAGACGTGAATTACCCTGATGGACTGCAAGAAAACACAAAAACACCATCATGCACCCAACAGAGTGTGTTTTAGTCTATTTCTATGCAATAAAAAAATCAATTGTGTTTTGTATCAACATTGGGGAGGGAGGGGTTTAGTTTTAATGTATATAGTAGAAATATGATAACGCAATTAAAGCAGCTGTGAACGGTGACTTTTTTTCTGAAGAAGTTTGTAATTTTTGCTTTAAAATGTCATTTATTCTGTAAACACCGCGGTACAATATCAACAGAACAAATACAGTAAGCTTTTACGAGGAGAAACAATTGCTTCACATGGGTGGGTTGGACTGGACTGAAACTCATGACTGGAAAGATGCTCTTCATCATTGTCTTCCTCACTGGCTGTGCTGTTTACTCGGATAACAAAAACCCATTGTGCACTCTCATTATCATATCCACATACAGCATCAAAATAAAAATATATGGCCACTTTTTTGGTGTTTTTTATATGTGGGTTTGTAATATATAACCATTTTTACTTCTTTTTTTAAAAAATGAATGTCATGTTAAAATATGAAATTATGAATACTGTATGTATGAATGAATGTGCTGGCCGTTTCTTGTCGGACATTACAAATGTTATACATGAAGCCATAGAAGTTTAATTTATTGCTGAAGATTCATATAACGATGAATGAACTGTGAGATTTTGAATAATAAAGCGCTATTGGAAATTATAAAAGGATGAGAATGAGTTTTTTGTTTGATTTTATTGAATTTAAATCCTGTTCATTCTGCATTGTGCGGTGGCTGCGGATGTCCGATAGAGGGCAGTGTAACGTTTCAACACTGTTAACCCCTATTTTCTGCATTCATGCACACAGATTTGCATAAATAAAGCATTAACAACACGGTATATATTGCACAATATCACGCATAGTATACTCATATTAAAACGATGCAACGCATTTAACTTTGTACAAAATAGCACCCTAATATCCAACCCACTACAACATAGAACTGACTCAGATAACTGTGATTTTTGATTATATTGGAAAGAGTTTGAGTCGTTTTCTACACACTGTGTCTGTATTCATTCTTAATCCCAGCTGGTGATAATAACGAATCACTTTAACAAACGTATATAGTCGCGAAAGACAGAAATGTGTGAAATCGGAAATTTCACGCGTTTTTAATGACGCGTCGAGCGTCACGCTGTCGAGGTGGATTGTGGGATTAACAGGCGGATTTCAGATTGTGCGGTAAGACTCACATATGCGGTGCGGGTGATAGAGAGTGTAAAGCACATGTAATGTCACAATCTTTAGTTAAATGAGAGCTTTTCATACTAATCAGGGTTATGTATTCAACCATGCCATGTGCTCTCAGCTAGTAGTCATGTGACAACGTTTCAAACATCAAAGGATATTTGAGTAAAATCACATTTTAAACATACCGGTTCTTATATCACATCTGGAGAGTCTGTGTTATTGAAAGTTGCATTAAACAGCTGGTGACTGTTAAAACTACACCTCTGTTGTTTAACTAAAAAGATTGTATTTGACTGATAGTTTATTTAATTTGTTAAGGGCAAATGGATTTCCACATTAACACAGTCAAATGATGCCTTTAATTGAATTTTATGTACATAAACAAGGGTGGAAAATGTTAAAGTTGACATGGCCAAGCATTCAGTTCTAAAAATTGATTTTGAAATCTTGTAAACAAGGTACATGTGACAGAGTGAAATAAAAAAATGAGACAAGTAGGAATACAAATACAAGTATTTTCAACCTTATGTGTTTTTATTTTCTTCTTTTTGAGCTGGTAATTCCATACAGTGGCTAAAATGTATGACCTCCAACTCTAAACTGTCTATGTAGACTTTAATAATAACAATAATAAAACATTTTAACTAGTTTTTGCTTAGTTTGGCAGTCTGTTTAAAATGACTTGATTCCAAATGCCACAAATGGTAAAATTTCTCTAAAGGTTTACTGCTTCACAGACTGGTAAAAGACTAAATGTGTGGCATGCTTACTGCGCACTTATTTGTGCCGTTATTTTTTGTGTAAACCTTTTCCTGCAAGGTCTGTGTTACAATAGAAGATAAATCAAATTGTGCTGTTTCTCGTTTACTAAGTAACACTGTTGTCTTTTTGACCACCCCAGTTTGGATCTTTGTAAACATTAACATGCATAGACTAAAACTACTTACGTTAACTAGAACCATGGTCATGTGCTTTCTGTTTTAATTAGTTTTAACATTTGGCACCTTTGCTATAGGATAAGTTTGGCAATTTCTATGTTTTCTACGGGTCTATGAGTTGATCTTTGACGTGAAACAGAATCCAAATACCTAAAAAACAATATTGTTTGACAGTGAAGAGGTCAATATAGCACATCTATACATTTCTATAGTTAGAGTGCACTGGTTTAACATTAAGTCATAGGGGAAAATCATACAAACACATTAATTTGAGGAAAAGATAATAAACATACATTTATAAACAACACTATGCTTGTATTTCAATAGCTAAAAAACAATGTTTTCTTAATGTAATTTGTGTAAGACTCAACACGGCTTGGTCAACACACAACATGTTTTCAAATTAAATGTAAAAAAGTTTTAGAAAATAATACATTGTAGCACCGGTAAGGATGGCAAAAGGAAAAACTGTGTTTAGCACTTCCACTGAAAGATTTGTAATCCTGTCAACAGAAAATATATTTTCCATCATGCTGTCTATATGGGATATGATGTTCTTAAATGATAAACTAAGTGCCAGAAGGAAGCAGTTCAATGAGTTTAGGCTTTACTGTCATTCAGTTGTAGAACATCCTTCAAGCTACTTCATGCTAAATGGAAGAGCACAGTTTGAATCTGCAATATCTCACCAAACATCTCTTCTGCTGTAAATGATCGCACGACCTGGTATATTTCTTGCAGTGTCTATTAAAATTATTCTTGTCCTGTTGGAGTTTTGTGGAGAAGTCTTGATTTTGAGAGAGGAGGGCATCTGAGCTCCCTGATCCTACAGAATCTTTTGCTTCAAACAAACACCCGTCACTTACTGTAGCTTCAAATCATTTTGTATTACAGTATCTAGAGATTTCGTCACAGTTTAACGCACTCAAACTAACTCCTTACATTAAAACACTTAGTTCGTGAGTTATGCGGTCGGCACGGCCTCATTTTTCGCTCTTGTAGCAGTAGACGCCGTAGAGTTTGTGCTTCTTATCTGGGAAGCCAGAGAAGCGAACGGCGGCCTCCGTGGGGCTACAGCGCCGGCGCGGGCGTGAGATCGGGTACCGCACGCTACCATCCGCTAGCCATCCCGCGTCACAGCGGTCGTAGCCCAGCAGCTTCCACGCAGCGTACATCTGCCCGACTTTAGCGATCTGAGCACCATCCTTCTGACACGCCCGCACAGCCTCGTCGTACGTGAGTTTGGTTGGGTGGATCAAGTAGTAGAACCGTCCTGGAGAAAAGGGTGATGCGGAGAGTTAATTGTGAAGTTAAAAACATAAATATAAAGTTGGTTGTGTTCAAACAATGCAGAGTTTTAAGGAGAATCTGTATTAAAAATGCTGAACTTGGCCAAACCCAGATTAAATATCACCAATTGGACAAACCTTTGAAGTTAGATGTGAAACAGAAGACGTCATATCTTTCTTTTTGCTTGTCACGCATCCCATAATTCCTCACTCCGGGGACAGTGTTTTTGCCTCCACATGGTTCTCGGGGGTTGGTGATTGGGTACTGCACCGATCCGTCACTGAGCCACCCTGCGTTGCACCAGTCCAGCCCGTCTCTCCAGGCGCTGTTCAGCTGCTCAAAAGATGCCACGATGGCGTCCTGGTCCCGGCAAGCTTTCTCAGCATCGTGGAAGTTCAGGTTATAGCGACCCAGTCGAGGAAAGTATGGAAACAAAATGCCTGTGGACAGTTGAAGCATTATATATATATGTATATATAAATATATATACATGTGTGTGTGAACTTAATATAATTATTGTTCCTTTATTGAGTTTGTAAAACTGGCATTTACATCTGTTCTTAAACATATGATTAGAAAATAATGTGTGTGATTTGGCTATAACCAAATTCCCAATTGCCAAATCAATGTTTTCTTTTATTCATCATGGACAGTAAATAAATATTGATTTATTGCAGGCAATTGGAAAGACGCCAGTAGTGGAGACAGCAAGGACAAATTAAATGTCCCATTATTTGGCCCTATTGTCGCTTACATTAAGATCTTGCTGATGGTCCAGATTTATAAACTATGTTCTGCATTGTAAGACTGTTGAATAGTGTTTACTGAAGCATTGCATTAGCATAGTTAAACATGTCAAGATGTTTAGCGTGTTAGCCATGTTTACCTTGCAGGTCAAGCGACACAACCACGGTGGCATCTTCCAAGCCGTCGATGACCTCACACTTGTATTTCCCATAATCCTCCAGTGTGATGTCATTGATGACAAGTGAGGCGTCATTCTCGCTCGAGGCCTGCAGGTGCACGCGACCGTGGAAATGACCGTAGCTCTTTTTGTGGAAGCCCATGGCTACGAAAACATCGATTTCCTTCAGATAGTCTGAAGTCAGTTTAGTCCATTTGATCCTTAATTTGGGGTTTGGGACAGCCGAGGGGTCCCTGTTGAATGTGCATGGCAGTGTGGCGTTCCCTCCACGTTGAGAGATCACTTTGGGTTGGGTCGTGTCAACTGAGAGCCGGGGGCCATTTTCTGAAAATCAGACAGAGGGGGTGTAAGCGACTTACGTGATGCAGAATGTTTAAAAATATTTAATGTTTTTCTGAAAGATTTAGGTATGTTCAAAACGTGTTTTTATGTGTTAGCGTTATAGCTTGTAAGAACATTATTCAAAAATTTATTCATTCAGATTTCTTACATCCCAAAAAAATGATTAAGCTCAAGCACTGATACAAACACATAAACAAGTTTAACCCGTGTGTTAACCAACTTTTTACCTGAGATGTAGATGGTCCTGTAGTGTTCCAGGTCACTGTACGTCTCCTCAAAGTTGTCTGCCCGACTCACAGAGAGGAGGAGAAAGCTAACCAGAAAGATCATCTTGTTTTGTAGCACCAGGGAGGTTGGGATGGTCACTTCACTACATAGAGAACACAACAAGTAAGTGAGACAGTATGCATTTGACAAACCACCTTCCACAGTAAATACATTTGTGCCGGTTTGCTCTGATGTTAAGCTTTATTTAACAGAGTCATTATAACTGCAGTTTAAGTGATCTGATTTTGTTTGCATGCATCAGATCTCAGCGTGTTTGTTGTCATCTGTAGCGACTCCTTCATGCCGCGCTGTCACACGGTTTGTCCTTCTCACCCACAACTCTGATTTGACATTTTCAACAAAGCCACCCCCGTAAGTAGGACAATTACTGTAACAAACAACCAGGACCTTTAAACTTTTGCTTGCATGCATGCACGACTGCCTGAATGCATGCATGCACGCATGCATGCGTTCATCTTAAACAACACCACTGCAATCCAAACGCTAACGCTGCAGAACTGATTCCTGTATCTTTCACCTTCATCCTTCAGCGTTAAGAAATTGCAAACTAGCACAAAACTTTGCGACTCACTTCTGAGGCACAGATTGTTCCCTCACAGAACAGCACGGACCGCAGAATTCAGAACGGACTTACCATCTTACGCAGCGCATGCGAGGACGGCTGCGCAGAAAGTCAGGTTGGAAACTGCGCAGACTTCTCTCGTCTCTCTCTGCAGTCACTTTAATTGATCAGCTATTTCTTCATTCATTTCAGAGTGCTGACGCACTGAGCTAGTTTCTCTCCACTGCAGTCAGCAGAACTGCTCTGCAGCGTGTCCAACACCCCCCCCCCCATGCCCCCCCATCCCACCCTGCAAACAGTCATTACACACACCAGGAAGCCACGGCTGATAACAATGAACACTGGCAGACGCAGTGCCTCTCTTGTAAGGTTAGTTACCACAGAACAGTGAGTGTGCTCAGCTGGGACAAGGTAAAATCATATAGGTACACGTTTTCAAACGTTGGCTAACATTTTTTAAAGTTATCAGAAACATTCTTGCAGTAATACTAGAAGAATTTATACATATAATTTATCTAAAATGTTATTCTTAAGTTGTTAGTGAAACATTTAAAAACGTTACAGAATAACATAAAAAAAAATTAATTAGAAAAGCAAATGACATTAAAAAAATTACATTTTGAATGTTTCTAAGACATTCAAAATTACCTTTTAACATTTTTATTACTTGATGAATATGTTAGAGAAACATAAATACAGCCTAAAATTGTTGCTGTGTTTGTAGAACTAGCTCAGAATGCTTGTCTAACAATAGACTAGTCAGTTAATTGAGTTTACGTAGTTTATCTAGATGTATGTTTTTAGTTACATTATTTTTAAACCTATAGAATGAGTGAATTTGAAAATGACATGCATTGTTGCACAAAGTAGTTTTAGGCATTGTTTGAGAACAGTAATATAATACAGTAATATATCACAACAGTCAGGGCCAGAAGGCACTAAATTGATTTTGTTTTGTCCCACGAGCCAGTTTATGACACAATTGATAGAGCCGGAAGAATGTGTTCCCGCCCCAAATAACCCTAAAGGCCTCTTCTAGTGTAACGACTGTCAAACACGCCGTGTTTTGCAGGGTGACGGTTAACCAAACACAGACTGTTAACTCTTATCCACACCAACTCTGCAGTTGACGCAGAACAATGTCACCAGTCACATTCCTTTGTGACGATCTATTGTGTCCCGCGAGGTCAAGCTCAGGGAAAACAATCCACGTCTTTTCAAACGCGTGTGAACGTCCTAAACACACGACTGCAGTTCATCAGACAACAGGAGTGATTTAGAACCGGTGCCAGACCACCAACTAATTCACATTAGCACCAGAAGAATTTAGATTTGCTCAGTTGAGAACTTATCTTCTGGGAAGAGGCACCAGTTCAACAATAAGGGGAAAAATCACTGGCTGCCAGAAAACAGTTCCAATTCTGATTAGTGACTTCACTTTAAGACAGCCAAGTGTAAATACTGACTCAGTATTCTGATGCTTCCTAATCCTTTTCTCTTTTTGTTTTTGTAGGTTTATTCCAGATTGATGTAACCACCTTGACATTAAATCAGAAACAAATGAAGATGTTTGAGCTGCCAATGCATGAAAATAGGGCCAATTTCTGATCAGATGAAGCCATGTTTGAGGTTTTGAAACAGTAATAGTTGCATGCTCGGGTCACTTGTGGACTGGAGTGAAATATAAGCGGCCGAACAAGGTTAACAAAATTTGGGACTTTGTCCCATTTTAAAATGCTTGTTTAACTCCAGAACAAATTGTACCAGGAATTCTAGAGAACTTTGCGTTCCTTATTTGGAAATCTCTTCTGCAAAGCGCAGACCCTCACTTAGACTTTCAATAACCGATTTAAATTGTTTAGTTTAATAAGCTTTTAGGCAAGTGACTGTGATCATCTTTTAAAAGCGGTTTGACAACAGTTGCACTGAAATGAACTTTCCAAATGTAAATGGTTGTGTTTAATGCAAAAGGTTTGACTTCTAAAGAACCTCATTCCCAAGTCTTTCATCGGAACAGTGTTTTGTTAGGAAAACAAAAGCTACTATCAGACTACACACAATTTGATATTACACACAGTTTGACTGTACAATTGTCATTTGTTTGGGTGTTTATTTACGTCACCCAACGACTCCTGCTGGTTTTTGAGCAGCTGTGTGGCTCTGAAAGATTATGGTTCCATTTTGGCTGGAGCTTCGTTCCCTTTGACCTCGTTGGCTAACGTGCCAAAACATAATCTCTTAAGTGCTTGAACTGAGTCGTCCTCTCTGATTGCTTTGAGTTACTGTAAAGGGTTTTTCCCTCGTTTGGCAGTCGATCTTGAAAGAAGATCAGTTGTGTTTCTGTGGCATGTGTTTACTGTAAGAAGATCAAAGGCACCAGATACCCAGTGAACAGGGAACGCTCCTGGAACGTTGGATAATGTTCTCTAAAAAGTGTCTCAAAGTTATCTGTTAAGTTTTCTTGCAGTAACGTTATTAGAAAATGTATTAACCTTATATATCATATTTATTAAAAACGTTATTCTTGGAATGTTAAAAAAATGACTGAATTTAAAAACATTTGAATAATGTTCTTGTAATGTTGTATTATAACCGGACGTTTTAAACATTCCTAGAACTTTCAAAATAACCTTTAACATTTTTGTTACTTAACGGAAACATTATGGAAACGTTCTTAAACCCACAATTTTAAGGTGGGAGGTTGTCAGAGAAGGTAAAATGCAGACCATTGTGATTTAATTAACAACTGAGTCCTAAATCAATAATCAATTAGGATGCGGCTGCCGTTTGCATTGTTCTCAGAAATGTTCCTGCAGGAGACGACCAAGATAAAACCTCATCAGTTTGATTCTGTTTTGTCCTTTCTGAAAGGTAATGACACAGATGACCAGTAGTGTTAACTCATACTGTAATCTCCTTTAATCCAAGCACAGAAGTACTCTTGTAAATTTACAGTAAACTTACACCTATACTGTAAATTAAGGTATGAAGAAAGCACACAGATATCAGAAGGGATTTTGACATTATGCTTAACGCCAGCTAATTACAGTATATTTCCAATGCATGTGTTTGTGTTTGTTAAATGGGTTGATTATGCTTGACAGGAAGTTCTGCTGGTAATATACAGTAACTGAAGCGCTTGAGGCTGTATACCTGCAGAGCTTTCAGAAGATCTGCACAGATGGTCATGATGACCTTCAGGTACAGAAACAGATAAACAGATGCTGAAGCTGTGATTTCAATGACTCATGTTTAATGATCATGTTTGATTCTACAAAGCACACGTTAACCCTTCATCTCCACAACATCAGACGCTCTGTTTGAGGAACACAGTCTCTTTACAGTAGACATGAAACTGATGACAGATACATGACTGGAGACCATAAAGCC
>JAZGTK010021543.1:0-10578 GCA_036877625.1 Ambastaia sidthimunki
GTATAGTATTATACTGTATATAATGGAAGCATAGTGTTAAATATACTGTATAGTATAACACTGTGATGTAATACTGTACATGGATTATTTTCTTTCAGTTGGAATGGTGACCCAAAACTAAACCACAAATAAAAAATTCACACATTTTTGGTTGTCAAAACATATACGTGACCTGCTGTAAACTTAAGTATGGATTGAAAACTTGTTTGGAAGCCAGCTATGGGCATATCACCACCAGGTGAAGAGCCTTTCCAAGCAGCTGGACCAGACTGAAATTCTGAGTGAACAAACAAACAAAAAAACATACTGTTGAAAGCAGTGCGCAGCCGTCATGACAAATCGATTAGACACCAGAAAGCCACCACACTTGTGTTTGCCGTTGCTTTGAACAGAAACCATGTAGGGTCTGGAGTGTTTTGCCTCTGTGCCATTTATTATTCTCACATTTACAAATGCTGCAAAAGAGACAGAGAGATTAGTTTTTTTTCTTAGAAATACACAAATATTACACAAAAATTCTTGTAGCTCAACTGGTAGTCCAACTTGTTGCTCATACTTCATACAGTGCTAATGATTCAGAGGTCACAGGTTTGGTTCCCATGACACGTCTACTGATAAAATACATACTGCAAATGTTATCTTAGGTAACTTTGCAAAAACATGTCTTCCACTTCTATTAAATTTTTGCTCAACGTCTGTTATCTTTAATGAAGAGAACATTAAAAGCATTTTTAATACGAAGTCAGTAAAAAAAGATTAATAATAAGTTGTTATAATACCTGTTAAGGTCACAGGTGGTAGCAGAGCACCAAGCAGAAGCAGTGAGAAGATCATGATGCTCTTTAACATGTTCTGGAGAAGTTCCCAGTTCTCCTCAGTGTTGATATTTAATTTAAAGTGGGCCGGCTCAGCCCCCCATTGGCCTGTATTTCCTCTTTCACAGTTTAGCGTAAATCTTACTTTGCAGTGATGAAAGATGATGTTTGTGGTCGTGCTGCATGAACATCTGAAGTAAGTCTGACTCATGCTGGAAACACAAGCTTCGTAAACTCCAAACTACCATCGGTTTAAATATTTAGTCACTGATCAAATGCAAAGTTTAACATCATAAAATCACTATTACTGTTGCTCATACTTCATTTGTTCTTTAAATGCATGCGCCACATACTGTACATACTGTAATTTTAGACGTGCAATTGTAAAAGATCTGTGATTCAATGTGTACGAATACAAAAACATCTTCCAGGACTAGACCATCAAAAAAGTACATAGATACCTCATTAAAAACATTAGATTTTTTGTGGGAAATAAATTTGGACAATGAGACACATTAGGTATGAGACACAATGCTTTAATTAAAACATTTATGGAATAGTATTTTTACAGTTGTACTGCATTCGCCAATTTAATAGGATGATGATTTTAAATTCCTTTTTATGCAAAAATCAATTAGCACTTTTAGTTTTGTTCTGGATCCATGGAAGAAACTCAGAAATGTTTAAATAAACTTCAGGTCGATCACGACTGTTGCAGGTGTTTTTGTCACCAAAGGATGTTACACCCACCGCAGTGTCGTCACAAACCAAAGGACCCCCTGAATCCCCCTGTTGAAAACGTAAACACGTTGTTAACCAAAATTCATGGCCTCGACAGAGCAAGTCAACACATGAAAGTGACGATCTGTGAGCACATACCTCACAGGTTCCTCCAGAGCCGTACACACACATCATCTCTGAAGCGATATACAACCTGCCCCAACGATCTTCACAGTCAGTGTTGTTCATAATTTTCACCTTTGCCTCCCTGAGTTTTGAACTGAAGGGACGATTCACGGTCACTCTTCCCCAGCCAGCAACACGGCACACGGTGTCCACTTTGACAACCCTTGCTTTTGTGGGTAACGGTATCCAGCTGATATTTTTGCTTTTTTTTATCTTTCTCTGTAGCTGTTTTCAAAAAACATTTATTATTAGTGAATTTACAGAGTTTACGTTGAACTACAGTGGATGATAGTGCCTGTGTGTGAATAAATAATGACGTACTTTGTGTGTGAATAAAATCAGTTGTTTTTAAAAGAGGTTTATCTTCAGTGATTATGTATCACAATGAAAGAAAATACAGTAACAAACTGATACAGTGACAACAAAGTAGTTTACGTCTGTCAAATTGGTACGGTAAAAAATTGGTAACAGATAGCAAAAGCTAAACTGAGTGACGTCTATTACCTTTAGAATCATCAGGTCAGCCTTAAACGGCTTGTTTGAATCAGTTTTGAAGTCTGGATGCTTGTCATATGATTTTACCCTGATGCGGACATGACCCTCGTTTTTACTTTCTAAATCATGAGCACCTGCCACAACAGTCAGAGCCTCATTTCTGTGGAAAGAAAGAAGCCTTATAATTAATACAACCTTTATCAGTTTGTTCTGATTCACAGAAATCATGATTGGATAAACAAAAGGCTTACGATTCTCTACAATGTGCAGCAGTCAAGACAAACTGATCAGAAATGAGGAATCCACCACAGACATGTTCTTCATTCTCCTGAACAGAAACCATGTAAGGTCTGGAGTGAGGTCGTGCTTCTCTGCCATTCACTATATCCACATTGACAATGCCTGAGATAAAGAAAGAGAGACAAAAGTCAACTTATTCAGCAGAAACATCTTATTGATGCATCAACAAGAACAATCAGATATTGAGTCACACAAATGTACATTTTTATTAGTCTTACTAGAGAAGCTGAGATGCGGCAGCAGAGAGCTCAACAGAAGCAGCAAGATGATCATCATGATGAAGATAAGAATCTGTGAGATCTCTCTGAGAAAACACTTTAATACTGCAGAGTGGGTGGAGACATTGAGTTGCCCAATTCATACTTTTTTCAAAGTTTGTGGTATCAGCAACACTGATAATAAGAAGATTCTTGCTAATTCTTGTGGTCTGATGCTAAGAACTTGATGTTTTGATAACATCAGTAGAGCCGTCAAACATGCACGTAATGTACATAAAATGTACTTTTTTAATGTGCATAAAAAGTTCAAATAAAATCTCAGATAATAATAATAATAATAATAAAAGATAATTATAAAATTTAGATTCTGTTCTCAGTGAGTTAATAGTGACCTGTAGGTTCACAAATACAGTAGCACATAACATGTAGACTTACATGGTGACAGATCAAAAAGTAGTGCCAATATATAAATATGCATTTTTATGTACTATATATATATGTGTGTGTGTGTGTGTCTATGTATATATTTTACTTGTATATATAGAACTGTTGTATAGAATTAAAGAATTGTTGTATAGATACAGTACTGGCAAGACTTCACTGTTAGAAATCAATTAGATCAACACTCAGGCGTGGCATCCAATACAGGGGAGGACGACCCCGTGTGGTGAGTTAAAGCAAAACCAACATTTGAAATGGTATAATTAACTTGTTCCAAACAATATTATTTTTATATGCAAGATAATTCGATTACTTGTTACAAATAAAGTTTTTTTTTTACATTACTTTACATCATTGCTGCTTTCAAAAGTAGATAAACGTCACACAGAATGGAAATCAATTTTAGGATTGTCAGGTTCATCAGCCAATGAAATCGCTTCATTGTATCTAGTAGGTGTGTAGTCCACTAGACAGAAAAATAACATTGACGAATAAAGAAACATCATTTATTTTTAAATAAAGCACCTCATCAACAAATGTAACGAGATTATCTTTTTATTTAGTAATTTTTCACGCAATATTTTAGGCAGTTGGCGCGCGTCAGTATAAAGTTTTGAGCGCGAAACCATTACGACGGGAAATGAGGACGAACTGTCACGTCAGATAGTCGCCGGTAAGTGTTTCCTTTCTATGTTTTCTGAGGTAAATTATAACGTTGGGTAAACGTTTGAGGTATTAAACGTTTCACACTGTTGAAATATAGCGAATAATTCACTCTGCGTATTCGGACATCACTGTACGTTCATAAACGCTGTCTTAGCGTTCATGTGTTAATATAAATGAAATGCTCGTAACTGCTTGTCCATCTGTAGAAATTAAGCCACATTAAAAGTGCAAAAACAAAAAATATTGCGTATAGTGTCTTCCTGAACGATGTCCCAGCTAACAGAGAACGTTCTCTAACAGTAAACGCTACCAAAACGTTCTTGCGGTAACGTAAGTAGTTTTATATAACGTACGTTTACGGTAACGTTTTTAACGTTATACATATAATATATATTTACCGGGGCAGTTGTGGTCGACTGGTTGGTGAGTCGGGCTTGTAATCAGTAGGTTGCCGGTTCGACTCCGGTTCTTAACGGTCTTAAAACTAAGTGGTAACGTTAATACAGCTTTTAAAACTGGACGTTTTAACGTTACTATAACTTTCACAATAATATTTCTAACGTTCGTTACTTATTGGAAACGTTTGGGGAACGTTCTTTCAACCTAAAATTGTTAGCTGGGACATCTCAAACTCGTTTAGATTGGGTTTGTGTTTATAAATTTAACGTGCTGATGTCACGTCCTCTGTAACGTAGAGTCGCGAACACGAATTTTTATTGTTGTTATTGTAAATACACCGCGTCAGCAAAAAAAAATGTTTTAAAGTTTTTAAATTAAGAACTGAAATAATGTATGATTGGCTGTCTTTAAACTGGCCATTGCATTTTAATTAACAGTATCATTTCATACAGCAATGGTACAGTATCCCCCTGTTGTTGTCAGACTTTAGATATACACAGACTTGAAATATGATCATGCATAAAATGATCAATAGCTATAGAACATGATTTTGTGGTGACCTAAAACATACACTTATGTGTTTTACATCCCTTATACATCCATATTTATGAAAATATACATAAATGGTGGGGAAATGTTCATAGACGTGCTCGTTATTTTAGTACTTATGAATCCACATTTGCAGTGGTTAATTAGTTTTTATGTGTTCGTTTTATGTATAATTAGTATTAATCTTATGACAGTTTTTACACCAGTGCTGCTTGTTTTGTGATTTGAAGTGTGGATAGCTGATTTTGAGTTTGTCACTTTGACTTGTGTTCACAGTTTTATAAAACGTGTGGCACTACTTAGCAGTTGCGTGTTAGTAAATGAGGGCTTCTGCTTTTTAGTGGTGCTGTCGTCAGCTCTGCTGATCAGATTATGAAACACGCTTTACGTCTGTAAAACGAAACGTGTGAAGATGTTTTGTGAGCCAGGAAAACCTTTTAACAGACAAAATATAGAACGCAAACGAGCATTTTGTTGGAGAAATACAACTCATGACATGAAGAATGCATTTTGGGCGACATTATTTAAAAAAAAAAAATTACATTTATCATGTCGGCTGCAACATGTTTGACAAACACAAAGTATCAGGCCAGTCAACGGGGTGAAAGTAAGAGTGTTTTCCCTCATATACAGAGTTTGGTGCAGTAAGTCTTTTTTAAGAAACAGATAATGAAAAACTTCAATGCAGTTTTGACTATCAAACATCTAAGTCGTACCACTTTTTCTGATTTTGTAGCAATGAAACGCATTGACTTTGGATTAATGCTTCACACTCAATGCTTTAATTCAAAGTAAATCTGAAAAAAATTACTTTTTTATTAACAACTCTTTCTCACACCACCACTGCAACATGACAGAAATTTTTAGTAATTCTACACATTTAGTAATTCTATTTATTGTTTTCGTGTAGTTGCTGTAGTTTAATGGATTGTTAAACGAGCACCATTTGGAAGAAAAAGAAGAAAAAACAAACATCGAAATCAGGTTTATATGTGGATGTCAATTGGCAATACCAGTTATGTTTCGGATCCATTGAAGAAATACAGAAATTTTAACAGAAACATTTGGCGCAGAAGGATCATTGCAATTATCTGCCCCAAAGCCAGTTACACCCACTGCAATGTCACTACAAACCAAAGGACCTCCCGAGTCCCCCTGTTAAAAAGTAAACACACATATTTGCAAATACATTAGAAATACATTGCTACTTATTACAATTTATGGCCTCAGTATAGCAAATTAAAGGTGCAGGAAACGTTCTTTGAGAAACGTTTTTGATATTTGAAATTTATACCCAAACAAACACACCCCTCTTTCATTGCTTTATTTGCAAAATAATACACGCGCTATGCAACACTGGTAACGACTAACACAGTATTTCGCAGACATTCTCTAAATTGTTTGCTCAAGCGTTGTTTTAGTTTTCAACAGCGTTTCTCAGAAATCACTAACTGCCCCTTTAAAAACTTAATGTGCTGTATACCTCACAGGTTCCTCCAGAGCCGTACACACACATCATCTCTGAAGCAATATACAACCTGCCCCATTGAGTTGCACAAAACGTGTTGTTCATTATTTTTACGTCTGCCTCCCTGAGGGTTGGGCTTGTTGGACCATTGTCCTTCAGAGATCCCCAGCCTGCAACACTGCAGTCAGCACCCACTTTCATTTCCACTGGACCCTGTGGTATGGGAATCGTCTTGACGTTGTTGTTCAGTTGGACTTTCTGATCTAACTGTAATTCGGTAACAGAATAATTTTTAGTAATAATTAGTGTCACAAATAAAATCATGTAGTTCAGGTATTTCTTACAAAGTAGGAAGAAATTACAATGAGAAGAATTTAAGCGTTAAAATTACACAAGTTTGTGCCAGTGTTGATCAGACAGTAATGAATGAAGTCTATTACCTTCAAAATCATAATATCACCTGGTTCAGCATTTTTTGGATCCGGTTTGTAGGTTGGATGTTTCTCATAAGAACTCACGGCAATCCGAACAGATTTTTCGTTTGCATTTGTTAAGTCGTGCGCACCCACCACAACTGTCAGAATCGCAATGCTGTTAAAAAATTAAGCAATATTTTCTTTATCCTTTTTCTGTATTCTATATTTATATAGTCTTTCTGAAGCCAAAATCCAAAACATAAAATAGTTTTTGTTTTTTAAGTTTATGTTTATATACTGTATATTATAAACGCATAAGATTTATAAACATAAAAAATAAGATTTTCAGATTGAAAATCTGATAATTTTGTAACTCGATTGGCCACTCAGACCAATCAAATAACATACTTTTGTCTGCAATGTGCAGCAGTCAAAACAAACTGATCAGAGATGAGGAATCCACCACAGATATGTCGCGAATTCTTCTGGATGGAAACCATGTAAGGTCTGGAGTGAGGTTGTGCTTCTCTGCCATTCACTATATCCACATTCACACTGGCTAAAAGAGAGATTATTGAACCCACATTACATTATAAACATCTTCATGATGAATTAACTAAAATTACTGTGTGTATTTCCATGTGCCTGACTCAAAACCTGGTTTGTCTGTTACGATTCATAGTAATTGAAAAGATTTTGTCTTTATCAAAACATAATAAAAAATAGGTGTGATCATTAATATTTTTTATTAATATAGTATTAATGTAATTCACATTAATATAATATTACTATGATATTTAAGAGTCTTACCAGAGAAGCTGAGGTGTGGCAACAGAGAGCTCAACAGGAGCAGAGAGATGATTATCATGATGATGAAGATGGTTCTTAGTGAGAACCACTGAGATCTCACTGAGAAAACACTGTAATATATACTGTAGGGTGGGTGGAGGCATCACAGCTTTTTCCCCCAAAGCTTGTGGTATTAACATCAGCCCCTTTACATGAGGGGCCTTTCATGTGTGGTTGGGCCCCACCACATGTGTGAAGTCATTTAAATTAAACTATTGATTAATATTACAATTCAAAATGTTGAAAAGAACACACCGAGCACACCAAGAACTGTGCACAACCAGTTTCATTTAGATGTGCAAATGCATAAAAGTAGATGTATTTATTACAGCAAAATGTTTTATTAAATAATCAGTTTAGTGTATTTGTGTGTTTCATTGTTTGCCATTTAAAGTTTGAATTCCTTTTAATTAGTAATAGAGTCAGTATAAATTTCACGCTTTGCTAACAGGTTTAAGAAATGTGTTGTACATGTCAGCAGTTGCCTCTTAGTAAATGAAAGGCTTCTGCTTTTCTAGTTGGGGTGCTTTTTCAGATTATCATACGTGTAAGACGTGTTACAAAGAACATTTTGTAATTTTTGTGAACCATTTAATGGGACATAAAATTGACAGAATGAACGTTTTTTACATGCTGGGTGTATTTTGGGCACAAAAAATACCAACCACAGTTTAAGTATGTGAACAAATCAGCAGTGAACTACAGGTGAGCTTTAACCTGATTGAGATGCTCTGATGGGCCTTATGGGGGCAGTTGTGGCCTACTGAAGTGTCCTTGAGCAGGGCACCTAACCCCAGATTGCTCCCCGAGCACTGCAGTGATAGCTGCCTACTGCTCCGGGTGTGTGTGTGTTCATGACTTGCAGTGTGTGTTCACTCCTCACTAGGGATGGGTTAAATGCAGAGGTCACATTATGGTTGGGTAACCATAACTGACAAAAACATTTTACTTCACTTTCACTTATACTGTAGAAAGGCGGCTGCTGCTGATGTTTTTAAGGGCCTGACAGTTAACAACTGGTGTAAAGAAAGTTAGATATTCGTGTGTGCCTTGATTCAATTCTGGCGGAGAGTCGATCCTGTATCACAGGTAATATTAATGTATTGTATTAATGTACTGTCAACAAAGGGTGTGAGTAGCCTCTTCTAATGAGCCTCGTACAGATTACTATCTTATATCCTAAGCCATAACCCATAGCTTGTCATTTTTCAGCACCTGAGGACTTGAGAGATCCGGATAGTTTTGGGATATATGTCTATTTATTATAAGTTCAGTTTGTGGAGGAGTTTTAACTGTGGTTGTTGTGGTGTTGGATTTGTATTTAGAAATTTGTACCAGTTACATGTTTGTGTTCGCTGCAAATCTGTGGCAATGAGACCATTGACATACTGTTGCTGGACACACAATGATTTAATTGAAAGCAGATTTGTGGAAACAAAGAGAAATTCACACCACCACCATAATATGATGGGAACAAAAATCTTAGTTGCATCATTTACAATTGTACTGTACTTTCTGCTGTTTAATAAGGTTGTTTAAAGAGGATTTTATTGAAAAAACAAATATCAAAATACAAATATATGCGCAAGTCAATTAGCAAATCTACTTATGTTCTGGATCCATGGAAGAAATGATGAAATTTTCATAAAAACTTCAGGTCGATTTGGATTGTTGCAGAGGTGTTTGCCACCGAAGGATGTTACACCCACTGCAATGCCATTACAAACCAAAGGACCTCCTGAATCCCCCTGTTAAAAAACCCCCACACATATTAACACATAAAGCAACTGTAGCAATCTGTAAATCAAATAAAAATTGTTTTGCATACCTCACAGTTTCCTCCTGAGCCGTACACACACATCATCTCTAATTCTACGAACTCCCAGCCCCATTTATTTTTACAATCGGTGTTGTTCATAACTTTCACATTCACCTCCCTGAGCTTCGGACTCAAGGGGCGGTTCAACATCACTCTACCCCAGCCTGCAACACTGCACACAGTGTCCACTTTGATCTCCACTGGCCTTGTTGGTATGCGAATCGTCTTGATCTTGTTATTTGGTTGAATTCTTTGATCTAGCTGTAATTAAGTGTAGACAATTTCCAATTGAATTAATGGAGTGAATTAAAAGCGATTTCAAATAAAATGACTTTTAGCGATTACCTAAAAGTAGGAAAAACAATAACAATTCTCAAAGCCCAACATACAGTAGTTTATATTGTAACATTTAGGTAATAAACACCAAGTGTATTACTTTTAGAATCATCAGGTCAGCCCTAGTAGGCAGATTTGGACCAGAGGTGTAGTTGGGATGTTTGTTGTAGGAGTTTACGTTGATACGAATAGTGTTTTCAGTTTTGTTTGTTACATCATGTGCACCTGCCACAACTGTCAGAGTCTCATTGCTGTCAAAAGAAAAATTAATCAATATAGTCAACTTTTTTCATTGACTTAATTCTTTATAAAGAGTCTTTCATTGCTTGTTTGGTAATAGAAGTCATTATGGACTTGTTACATTTTGTTGCTGTACTGCAGTTATTTTTTAAATTAGAGTCTACATTTAATTTATACTTGATAATTTAGCTCAATGAATTTTTAGAGGATGGAATTATGCTCTCATAAACTCAAAAAAATAACATACTTGATTCTGCAATGTGCAGCAGTCAAAACGGACTGATCAGAAATGAGAAATCCACCACAGACATGTTGCCCATTCTCCTGAACAGAAACCATGTAAGGTCTGGAGTGTGGTCGTGCTACACTGCCATTCACTATTCCCACATGGACCCTGGCTGAGGAAGAGAGAGATACAAGCCAACTTTTTTTAGCAGAAACATCTTATTGATGCAAAAACTCAACCCAACTACACTGTGACCCCAAAACCAAGGCTGTTTTATCACCCCTACTCTTACCAGAGAAGCTGAGGTGTGGCAGCAGAGAGCCCAACAGGAGCAGCGAGATGTTGATCATGATGAAGATGAAAATCTCACTGAGAAAACACTGTAATATATACTGTACGGTAGGCGGAGGCATCAGACTGGCCACAACTTTTTTT
>JAZGTK010021544.1:0-10578 GCA_036877625.1 Ambastaia sidthimunki
CCTGTAGGGTTTCAGTCTGACAATAAACAGTACATATATATTTTCATGGTGTTTCCAGTAGTGTTTTCTGTTTATTTCTGGTCAGATATTCTTGTCAGGTGGGTATTTGGAAGCTGTAATTCTCTGCACATCCTGCTCTCGGTTTTAACACCTCATTCGTGTCTCCATGCTGGATCAGCTGAGAGATGTTCAGAGATATAAACATCACTGGTGGTAAACAGGTTCTCTCTGAAGCCAAAGCAATTTGGTGACCTTATTACTGTCTAGATGAAAATGCCACTCAGAATAAAATCTGTAACATCGCCACTCAATATCAGACACAAGGTCCTCTGTAGGGTGAGATTATTTCATTAGGCACAAGGAGCTAATGCACAGCCTTTACATCTGCACTAACCACATCCCAACAGGAAATGACATCACATCCCGCCAGACAAACGTGATGAGGTGATGATATGAGATACCGCTGATGCTATGGTTTCAGGCTGAGACCATATGAAATGTGATCACATAAGACAAACACTTTTCCTTATCCAGTCATCACCAGAGCATCTGTATCGACTCACCCCAGAGCATGTAATACCTTAATCCAGCAGGCCAAAGAATCCATTACACTTTGACAGGATCCACATCTCTGGGGCATCAACACATCCTTTTCTTTGCTATTGGCCAGAACGTTTCCCTAACATTTGCTTTAAGTAACAAAAACATTTCAAATATTATTTAGAATGTTTCAGGAACGTTCTGCTAATGTTACTGCAAGAACCTTCTTGATACCTTTAATATAGGTTTTTCATTAGCCAATGTTTTGAAAACATTCCCTGTTAGCTGGGTGGCCGGGATTTCATTTACCTGGAACTTCTCCACTATAGAAGAATTAAAAGTAGGGAATGTTTTTGGAATATTCAATGGAATACTGTCCTATTAATGTGTTTCAGTCCCACACTAGTTTTAGAAGAGATCTTATCAATGTCTCAAACGGTGCTCAGATTTGCTCAGATGCCACAGTCTGTGATCAAAAGACAAATAATCTAAGTTATGCTATCCATATTAATTATTTGGCTTTATAGTCTTACTGTATGTCAACAATTGTGTCATTTGTGCCTGTTTATTTTCTCAGAAGAAAGCTTATGAGAAAAACCTGAAACAAAATTGATATTTAATTAAACCATAATTGAGAACTCACGGTCTCCTGAGTGAAGAAAAGGGCAACCGCTGAGTGATACAAATTTCTTTTGGGTAAGAAAATGATTAGTATTGTGTACTGGGGCAGGTGTTTTTGCATTACCGTTATCTAAATCCTGGGATTTTTGATTATTTTTAAATGAATCCACTTTTTTTTCAGTAAAGAATTCTCCACAAGAACGTTTTGTGATTGCCAAACACTATCCCAGCTAACAGTTTTGGGTTGCAAGAACATTTCCGTTGATATATTAAATGTTTTAGGAGCGTGTTTTACTGTTAATGGTTGCGTTACTCAAACAGTTTTTAATTCTGTAACGTTTTAAAAATGTTCCACTAACAACTTAAGAATGTTTTTAATATACACTATATAATGTTAAAAAAATACCACTATTGTTATAGCAAGGACGTTTCTTGTTAGTTTTTAGAGCAGAACTGTCAGAAAATGTTTTGAGAACGTTTCCTGATAGCTAGGAGATAACAATATCAGAAGTTCTTTGATGCTAAGGGCAAAGCCACATGCTTGCACCTATGAAAGAAAATCCTGATCTTCTGTTACAGATGTTCAGTCTGAGGGAATAACAGACACAACAGGTTTGCTTAACCTGGCTCCTCCATTTCAAGGAACGACCGCATGCAGTTCAACAGCCTTTTATTACAGCTTTTGTGCTGTGAGTATTAAGCGGTCTTCAGTAGCATCCCCCAGAGCAATGCTTACACTGGCAGCCACAGATATAAACAGGGTCACTGTGCAGTGTTTCCAAACCCAATTACTTATGATACTTGAAATATGTAGGTAGTGAGCTAGATTATACCAACTGTGTTGGCAAGGGGCAACCCAGCTAACAGAAAATGTTCTCAGAACATTGGCTAACATTCTCTGAAAGTCTCTAACGTTCTCTCAGAGTTATCAGAAAACGTTCTTGTAGTAAAATTTCTGTAATGTTATATATTATTATTATTATATTAAAAACATTATTTTAAAAATGTTACAGAATTGAAAAAATGTTTCAATAATGTTCTTCGAGCAAAGCATAAGCGTTAAAATGTTGTGTAAAATATGAATGTTTTTTCAAGGACATTCAAAACAACATTTTTAACAATGAAAATGTTAGGGAAACATTTTTACAACCTAAAATTGTTAGCTGGGTACAACCATGCATCTGGGAGGAATTTCTACTTTGCATTACATTAAATGTGCAATCGTATGCATATCATTTTATGGTCATTAAAAAGCATTGCATATAAAATGCTAAGAAAAGCATGCAATCGAATATTGGCCACTTGAGTCACACGTAATTAATTCAAACATATGCAAGTGAGAACTTGGGCAAACACGTGCATGTCTGAGTGCACGCTTGATGTGATTGCCATGTGTGAGTGTTTGCATTGAGCGTGTGTGTGCAATGCTTAAGTTGTGCGCTAGTCTGCGTGCATAACTGTGAGACTTACTAAAGTAAAAACATTCCTGCAGTTTGGATGCATTGCAGACTGTTCTGAAGTCTCATGTGATATTTGGGATTATGGTGAACTGAGGTTATGCGGTAAAACAGAAAAGCACAGGACAGAAACCACAGCCAACACTACCACAAATCATAAGTCTCCACCTTGTTATAATCCAACAGCACTTACAACCACTATATTGTGTTTGTAGTAAAGATATTAAAAACATAAAAGCATAAAACAAGTACTTTTAGCTACCAGTTCATGTTAAAAAAAATAAAAAGACAACCAATGAAAAACAACCTTTTTAGCTTATTACGATATTCTTTTTAACAATAAAACATGTTTCTTTAACTCCAGGTAATTTTAAATCCCACAGGCTGACTTTTATTTTATTTAAACAGATTTAACGATTATAACTTTTTGATTAACACGATAGAAAAAAACATTTATGACATGGTGGAAATGTTCGGGGGGCACGAGGGGCCACAGGTGAAAATAGAAAAACTCTATTAATAATGATGATCATTATCTTTAACATTCTGATTGTATCATTCTGTAAACTTCCTCCGCAGTGTGTGTATGTGTCTATGAATGCTCTTCATATCCCCATGTTGTGCAGTTATAATCAGCCCTTACATGGCATCCTGATGCTGGACTCCTGCATGGACCTGTCTAAGAAAAGAAGCACACACAGTGTCCTGTGTAAACACACCAGTGGGAGAGGAATGCTCCAGCTGGGTGTAGGAGAGGGCTTACTGTAGGACATCAGTTTAGGGCCGCCCATCGATGCAATTTAAAATAACAGCATGTTACAGTCCCACAGAGCCAGACTTTTGATTGTTGGCATACGGTCTGGTCCACTTTCAGCTTATTCTGCTTAGCGACCAATAACAGATCATCTTGTATTTATGTTTGAGGGCGGATAAATCAAAATTATACACAATAACAGAGCTCAGTGGAACAAAACTAAATAATGATGCAGCAATTTCTATGTAATATTGTACAGAAAACATTTAAAAAACCAGCTAACAACCCAGCTAACAATTTTAGGTTGATAAGAATGTTTCCCTAATGTTTTCCTTACATAACAAAAACATTAGAAATGTTATTTTGAATGTTCTAGGAATGTTTAAAACATCTAGTGTTTTAGGCAATGTAGTAACGTTAATGCTTGGTTATGAAAATATAATTCAAACTTTTTTAAAATTCTGTAACATTTTTTAAATGTTCCATTATTTGCTTAAACATAATGTAATGTTAAGCAAACATTCTACTAACATTACTGCAAAAAAGTTTTTGATCACTTTTAGAGAACATTAGCCAATGTTCTGGGAATGTTCCTTGTTAGCTGGGAATCTGTGACAGATACTAATTCACAGAAACAAAACTTTCCAGGGCCAATTTCATCTTTCGAAAGCAGTTATAGGGGATAAGACAAAATCCTACGCATGCAACATGCACATGTGCATCTGAACAGATGACTGCATGTGTGCATGTCTGCATGCAAAATGCAATTCTGCATTGCATTTGTAACGATCACTCTGCATTTACATGAGGAATGACACAGACAGAGTCCTGTAGCTCAACTGGTAGAGCATTGCGTTGCAGCGCAAAGGTTGTGGGTTCGATCCCAGGGAACACAAGTACTGATAAAAAATGTATACATTGAATTCATTGTAAGTCGCTTTGGATAAAAGCGTCTGCCAAATGAATAAATGTAAATGTAAATCTCTCCGGCGTTGTGTTTGTAAAGTCTCATTTTATTTCCGGCAGCAATGTTTTATTTTCTACGAGTTCAGTGCAATTATTTTCTGCAGAAGCAAACTAATCTCCTCCAGATGACTCTTTATATTACATTGACTCCCGGGTTGGAGCAAAATGAATGTTCCCTCTTCACTTTCATCCAACCATATCCCTGCAGCCAAAATTGCATTAAATATTCCTTTTATATCTTCACCTTCGAAGGGCAACGCTTTGTAATTGCTTGGCTGCACTGTATGCCAATAAATAACTAATATATATATATAAAAAACACACACAAAGTCTTATTTCTGGTCTTGCTGGAACAGATCCTGGGAAAAATACATTCCGTATTCATTACAATGACACCATGAGGGCATGCTGGGAATTTAGTACGCTTGAAAAACGTAATCTGGGAGAAACACTGTAGCTTCTTTTTCTTGCAGTTCACAAATTTATCTTAGAGCAATGTGTACACTGCAGAAATCGTACAGTATACTGGCAAACAAGAGGCCCAGGGCTGTTATAAATATTAAAGAGTCTTTTAATTTAGAATTTCTGTTTGCCTCAACACTTCACAGCGAGATGTAAAAGGTAAGAAGACAATACACGAGGGTTCTTATCATGGGTCAAGCCTTAATCACTGGTATCTGCGTGTGTAATTTTCCACAGCTGAATACATGCAAACGAATAACAAGGCACTTTCTAGACACTAATGATAGTACTATATACTGGAGGGAAAGTGATTTTTGTGAAAAGATGATTTTTTTTGCAAACATGGGTGCTAATGGAGGCTTTGCTGGTTTAATAATGGTAGGCAGTTAGGAAGAGGTTAGCATATGAACATTATTTGACAGACGGAAAACACAAATAGGGTGTTTCATTGGCATTTTAACATTGAAAAACTTTCTGCAGTCACGGCTTAATGTGCAGGCAGAGACAACTCATTTGCTGTTGAAAACATTTCTTAGTTTGTACGAGAACGCCCAGCAGCCCGCCATGGCAACGTTGGCTCGACCAATGGCTGAGCTTGGGACGGGACTAACTATATTTTCATCCAATAGCAGATGGGGTGTCTGTTTAAAACAGTAATTTTGCGGTTCCGTTCGGTGTATGTTAGTGGTGCAAAATTACACCCTTCACCTTTAAATTTGACAGTGAAATTATTAGTGTAATATTTAAAAATGTCAAGTGTCTATATGTATCTTTTCGGCATACTTAGACGCTAAGAGAGCCGAACATATTAATAGTCAACAAAGAACAGAAAAGACCCACTGACAGGCACTCAAAACCAAGTGTTTCTTTACAATAACAAAGTATATCATGCAGTCTTCTGCATATTTCTGTTTCAGAGTCACATTCACAGATACGAAAGCTTAGCACTTACAAGAAGACTCCAAAACATCTGATGATTATATCAAGCAAACATTAAGCATCGATCTGAAATGTGTGCTTATGTAGCACAATCCTACGCTTTTATGTTTCTGAGGCAGATGAAACGGCAAAGGACACCACAGCCTGCCAAATACTCAGAGGAGCAAAGAGAAACAAAAGGAGAGGGATGGGCTAGTGTGAAAGCGAGAAAGTGGTTCTATTACTGATAGCATGCACACAAAGGTTTTCATCAACTATGAATCAATTCAATATGAAATTGTATACAAATTTAATGCGGACTTGAGATGAAGCTCTGATCCCAAAGCAGCATTGATAAAACCTCTCTGTAGTGCTCTCGAGAGATACCTGAGATCTACAGACCTGAGCGACTGAACTCTCAGCTACTTAAAATGTGTTTTGATGCCTTTGGCTTCCCTGAAGAGAGCATTATCTTAAGGCTATAATGTATTTCTCTCACTACCGTAATGTGATGATAACTAGCAAGCGCGTCCAAGGGGGAATGTTTGAGTTATCTCGAGTGCCTGACAGAGTGTTGATAGTGTTATATGACTGTTTTGGAGAATTCCCAACACATTCCCAATGAAAGATTCCTCATTTTTTAAAACTGTGGCCACTGCATGTGCTGTAGACTGATTGCTGTCTGCCAACATTATGTGGCAGATCTTTTCTCTGAGGAAAATAGTGCCTAAACATAAAAAACACATATGAAAATAGTAAACAAAATCTAAAATACATTTAGACATTGATTTAAATAAATAGCATATTTAAACAATACATTAAAACAATATATTTCTATATATGAATAAACTTTATATTTTTTTATTTATATATGCCAGGAAGAGATTTAGCCTCCCGTTTTTAAAGTCTGCTACATGCCACTGTTAAATCTTTTCCTTTTATAAAATTCTATTAAAGAAAACAGAAATTCAGAAGTTCGTAATATT
Source organism: Ambastaia sidthimunki (assembly GCA_036877625.1). Classification (NCBI taxonomy): domain Eukaryota; kingdom Metazoa; phylum Chordata; class Actinopteri; order Cypriniformes; family Botiidae; genus Ambastaia; species Ambastaia sidthimunki. The sequence goes on from JAZGTK010021544.1 coordinate 6,705, forward strand.
GTACCAGCTCACTGAATCACATTGTACAACTTTCATTAAAAAGTTTTTTCATTGATTTATTTCGACTGCCAACCAACCCTGAACTAATAAAACACCAACGTTTTTACAGTGAGAGTAATACCCTCTTGTCAATGTTGAAGGCAGCAAAGTCACTTTGAAACATTTTTAGCAGCACTTAAGAAAAATCTATGAAATGCTTTGAATAGAAAATGGCCTTACAGTCACATGATGTTGGACATGAAATGTGATGATGTACATGAAATGATTCAGAGGCCACTTTCAGGTTTAAAACGTATTCAGCCCAAATGATCAGGCAGAACATTTCAGAATAAATAATTCTGATCAAACATACAACAGGGCCCAAAGACCACATTTACCCCTTTTTAAAATATCTTTCCAGGTTGAAATCTAAGAATCAGTTGAAATCAGATTTTCAATGTGGTGTCTGTATTTATAAATCTAATTAGCATTTTGTAATGCTAATATAACATTAATGTCAGTCACAATCTCACAGTAGAGAGTGATTGAAATTGTGCTGTGTTGAGATTTAAGTTTAATAGCTTCCTACCGAAGACAGTTATACAGTAGAACAGGAAGGACACATCAAGGTGCAATATAATAATTAACAAACAATCAAAAAAATTGCAGCTGAATTACGTTCCACCTCCTCAACCGACTTTACAATCTGACAAATGACTCTCACCAGCACTATTCTGATTACGGCCTGATTACGGTCTGATGAGAAAGACACAACTTCAAAATACAATAACAGGGTGCAGACATATGTCTATCAAGACTTCATTTACGAAACGCTCCTAAATGCTTTCAACCTTCGAAAAATGACGAGGCATCGGGGATCCAACTTGTAAGGAGCATCCAATATCTTCACTGATATTGAAGTCTGTTCTCTAGCCAATAATAAAAAAAAGATATCATACGCATTTCAAGTGGGTTGGAGGGACCTTGCAATTTCTAGGCTGAGTGTAAATACTTCGGCCTAACTTTCCGTAGGGCTTGCAACCCAAAGAATCCAAAAACCCAGGAAAATGAAACATTTTTCCCCGAGCTCCCAAAGCACTGAAAGACCTAAAAATGGAAAAGATCTCAAACTGAGCAAGCCTATCGGTGTCATTCAGCCCAGACACCAGAGTCGAGGCTCACGCACAAGAGCCAATTTGGATCGATAATTCTGTCAGGAAAACAGCCGTCGGAAAGGAGAGGAACGTAACAAGGGCATGAAGTCTGTCAAAAGCAGATACAATGAAGAAAAGTTCACCCCTACCTTCACAGTTTAGATCTGTACACTGTCTAAACTTCTCAGCTTCTCGTAACTGTTCAGACTTTCTTGTGCCCCCTCAGATTTTTGAGCTCAACGCCACAGCAGAAATCAGCCATTCGCATCAAGTCGCACCTTTCACAGATCATTTGCTTTACTGACAGTTTTGTCTTCATCTACCCACCATCATGTCGCTTCGAACCTGATTTATGGCTTTTTATGTCCTGTGAAACAAAAGGGGTTATTATCAAAACATCAATTCCGCTTTTTACCATCCTACAACAACACATGCTGATCGCTGGCTGTCATGTTCAGTCACAATTTAGCTTGGTTTATTATACACCAGGTTGGGATTTGAACCCTTGCACGCTAAATAAACACTGTATCAGCAGACTAATTCATCTTACATTTAAACGGACTGCCATACCTTTGAAGTGTGTTTAGTTGTAGGCAGTAAAACCTAATCATGTTTTCTCCAAACTATTGCATCAAAAGTATTTTTTATTCATGTTTGTGTTCTGTTTTCAACTATATTTGCTTTTCGCAATATCGATTTTTTTTGGGGGCTGAAATAAAGAAACTTTATTTCTTATAATGAGATTTGTCTCCACTGTTACAGCATTCAAGAGGGAATTAAATATTTGATTTTAGCACAGACCATTCATCAGACTCAATCACACAAAACATCCACATAAGGAAATCTTCTATTATTCCCAATAATGTATGTGTGCTGTTTACACAACATTTCAATCGCAAAGAGCAGTGAAGCGTATTCAAAGCAGAGCTGCGTTCACACCAAATCAAATCAAATCTGACTGTACAGCACAATGATCGCCAATGTAAACAGGAGAATGTTGCTTTCTGTGGAAATGAATTGCAAACAGGTAATTACCACATACACATTCTTCAGTGTGTGCTACAGTAAATACTACAACTAAATCCAGAATCCTTGTTTACTTTATTTTTCTTTACAGCTTCATCAGCGTTACATTTTCTATGACTAGCAGTTTGAAAAGTTACCAGAAAAATATTATTTGAATACTATTAACTCTAACTTGCTACGTCAAAAGATGAAAAAAAAACAGGCACATCACAATAAAAACAAATAAAGCTGTGGGAACATACAAAATAATGACAAAAAGTTTCTCTTTTGGTAGAAAGTTGGAGTTGTAACCACCTCACAGGATACGGGTGTCATTAGCTCTTTCTCAGCATGTGAAGTTAATTAGAAGTTAAAAAAATACACTAGCGCTAAGAGTTGAGCGTTAGGTTAAACTGCACTATGGCAACCGGATAATAAAGCATCAATCTACATCATCACCTAATAAGAACCACAGGGTTTGTTTCCATGGCCTCCAAAAGCATTGCTGTTCATTTACAATAGCTGTGTTTCTTAATACTGAACTGATTTAACAATGACCGCATGCATTAAATAGTTTGTGCATGACTGCTATGACCCAACAATAGTTCCACATCTGATCGGAATGTAGCTTTGAGGCACAAGACTGAAAGGCTTATATCTGACCTAGGAAACAATTGTAGGCCGTAGGAATGTTTCCCTAATGTTTCCATTAAGTGACAAAAACTTTAAAACTGTTATTTTAAATGTTCTATTAAAGTTTAAGACATCCTTTTTTAAACATTGAATTAATGTTGTTGCTTGGATGTAAGAACATCATTTAAACTTTTTTAAACTCTGTAACTTTTTCAAATGTTCCACAAATAACTTAAGAATTGAAGATTTTAATATATATGACATAACATTACAAAAAAAGTTACTGCAAAAACGTTTTTAATACCTTTTAGAGGACTTTTAGGGAACGTCAGTCAACATTCCAAGAATGTTCCCTATTAGCTGGGGAGTAGTTGGTGAGACTTTGCAAAACGAAGGAAAAATAAAGACAGGTTCAGGATAAAAAAATAGTTGTAAACAGATTTTGCTATGAATAATTCAAACAAATGCATTTGTTTAAACTTAAAGTCTAGTCCTTGCTTTTACAAGAACATGAAAAGTTTCCTTCTCCCAATGTACACATGCATGAAACCCCAGTCACTTCCAGAACCTTCAGAGGTTGAAGGTGATATTTATCATTTGTGAGACGTTCAGGAAGTGACAGAGTGACACACGCCACCTGTAGCTACAAGCAAGCAGGACGGATGAGTTCTCATTCTGCCAATCATGTGTTACCGTTCTAAAATTCACCTCACCATCTATTGATCCTGGAGGCAGAGAATGTGATTAAATCACAGAGGTGTGATAAAGGGTCAGGCCTGTTATGCAGTATATTTTCAGCTCTGTAACTTTAAAAATAAAGTATTTTATGTTATTTATTAGCAAAGAAATTTATGACATTTTATCTTACAGGATCGAATATTTTAGAATAAGATGACAGAACTTATAAAAAATCGACTGCTAAAACTTACTCATGGTTTGCAAAAATTAAATCAAATCAAATTATAAGCAATTTAAACTATATTACCAGTAACATTAAAGTTAAATTGTTAGTTTATGTTAGAAGTTTTTGCATAGTACCTTTTTTTTGCAAGGTGGCAAAATAGCTTCACCCATTAAAACAGTGTAATTGTAAATAAAAAAAA
>JAZGTK010021545.1:0-10578 GCA_036877625.1 Ambastaia sidthimunki
ATTGATGGTAATGAGCCCAGTAAGTCCAGCTGGATGAGGTACATCCGCTGTGCCAGACACTGTGGAGAGCAGAACATGATGGTGGTGCAGTACAGGTGAGTCTTACACATGGCATAATAGCAATAAATGATTCCGTTCTGCTTAATTCTTTTATGAGGTGATTGGATGATGTGTTTCAGGTCGTGTATTTTTTACCGGGCGTGTGCAGATATTCCTCGCGGCACAGAGCTGTTGGTTTGGTACAATGACAGTTATACGTCTTTCTTTGGGATCCCGCTGCAGTGTGTCGCTCAGGACGAGAACTGTAAGACCTCACAGATGCTTTCAAGCTGATCTATTCTGTTAGCATGAGCATTGCTACTAACCTGCAGTAAACAGTGTACAAATATTTCTGCTGCTAATCTTAGAGCAGGAGTCTATCAGATTTGTACAGATTTTATGACTTCAGTCTGGTGTGTTTCTCTTTTCCTCCAAACTCTCTCCAAAGTGTGTTTTGATATTTTCTGTTTCTTTTGAAACTGTTACTGATCTGACACAATGCTGTAAATGCACAGAGCAGTCAGAACCTTTTTAACAAAAATGCAAACGTCCAGAAAACCTGAAGCTGTTTTCTGCATCTTTTGCTGTGTAATTGAGTATTAGAGTGGCGTGCTGTAATGTACTGTAATGTACTGTATGTACGCTTGTGTTTCCTGAACAGTGAATGTGCCGTCTACTGTAATAGAGGCTCTGAGTCGACAGGAAACCCTGCAGCCCTTCAATAAAAGCCCCAAATCCTCACTGGTGCTGACACGCTCCCTGGTGTTCCCACAGTCGCCTTGCTCGCGAAGCTTCTTGCTCTTGGACAAAAGTGGCCACAGCGAATCTGTATTAAACCAGATGAGCTCCAAAAACCAGCGTGTGCTGGCGAGCCCCACGTCCACCAGCCAGCTGAGCTCAGAGTTCAGTGACTGGCACCTCTGGAAATGTGGCCAGTGTTTTAAAACCTTCACACAGAGAATCCTGCTGCAGATGCACGTGTGCACACAGAATCCCGACAGGTAAAATGCATTTCCCGCAGTGTTTCGTGACATGCTGGGAGTTAAAGCGTAAGTGAGGAGATGAGCAGAACGTCAGTCGTGTTTCTGAAATGTGTGGATGTTTTTTTACATCTGGCTTTGATCTCTGTTGTTGTAATGGAGAGACTCGTGATATTAAATGTGTCTGAATATTGAATTTTCAGTCATTGTTTGCTGAACTGTCACATTCATCCAGAAGATCACATCTTCACTCAATATCAGCAGCTTCACACACACACACACACACACACACACGTTTACTTATCTAAATAAGTTCCATAGACATTCCATAGACTTTTATTTTTTTTATACGCAGCTAGTTATAAACAACATAACTCAACCCACACTCTAACCCTACAGAAAACTTTCTGCATTTTTACAATTAAAAAAATATTTATTTACTATATTTTTGTAGCATTCTTACAAACAAAGATTTGCCTAGATTTGCCAAGTAACTCCCGTTTGGATCAACACGGATCTAAACTTAGAGTGTAATGTTAAATATATATTGGCTATTTTGTGTTTAGCTCTATATAAACGTATAGATCAGACGCTGCTGTCGCAATGAAATACCCACAGCAGAGGTGATGCAAAGAAAACACATGCCACTTATTCAGTCAACTAATATTCATACAGAACAAAAATGTTTGCGGGATAATTAAAGAGATGAAGTCCAAGTGAGGCTTTGTCAATATTCAGCTTCATGACCCTGAGGTGCAGATCAAATTTAGCTGAACAAGGCAATCTGCTCTCTCTGTAGTTTGAGTGGGAGCCAGCGGGAGCAGTGGATGACTCTGGAAATCTGTTTAAAATGATCTGGGATATGTATTATGGGCTCTGGCTTATACATATTTATTGATGTTTAGTTTATTGTACATGTTAGAGAGGATAAATTATCAGATCATTGCAAAAAAATCCGTTTCTGCTGATGTGTTTTGCTGAGCTCTGGTCTGGACTGGCATCAGTTTTTCCTGTTTCTGTTGGAAAATCAATCATTTCTATGACACGTCTGTGTTGAGCTCCATTAATGAATGCAGCCCTTAAAAGAGCCATTCATTACAATATTGAGTGTTGTGAATAACAAAATACTGCCTCAAAAAAGCTAAAAAAAATAATCGCTTTCAGCATTACATGAAGAGATGGAGTTTTTTGGAGCGCTTTTGGACATGTTTAGTGCTAACTATTTACCAGACATTTACATTTAGGCATTTAGGAGACGCTTTTATCCAAAGCGACTTACAAAGTGAGGAGAACATAGAAGCGAAAAATCAAAAACAACAGTAAACATCAGCCGTACATAGATACAATTTTACCAGAAGTACAATATTTCAATATATTCAATAGAGATGTGGTGCCTGTGGGGAGAGAGGGGAAAGTTTTTTGTTTTTTAATATAATAGTTATGCATGTGTCAGGTATTCATGGAAGACAGGTTTTTAGCAGATTTTTGAATGCATTGGGGATGCGGCAGACTGAATAGAGTGTGGAAGATCATTTCACCAGTGAGGGATATTGAACATAAAGCTGCGAGTAGAAGGTTGTGTGCCCTTAGACTCTATGAATCTAATAGTTTTAGTTTTCACATCATTCAGTTACAGAGTTTGTGAAGGTTTTGGGACAGCTTATGAAGAGATGAAGAGTCATTTATATATAAATAATAAACTCTTTAGCTGCAGTAATAAACAACAACTAGACATAAATCACTAGTGGTGCTGTGGTTAATGCCCCACAAACATCATATCAAGATCTTCACAGCATCTCCAGAGAAAAAAACCTTCATCACTTAGTGTGGATGATCAGCATGATTACTGTTAATAACTGCCGTTCTCTGGAAAACGTTTGCTTTTGTTCTAGAATATCTTAGGAAACTTTTAATATTTTCTGTTTCATTAAAAAAAAACATTGCTAATGAACAGCAATGTTTTGTTGAAAACTCGTATTTCTTGTGACTTCCACAGCTAGGTCAGTACAAAAAGATCCGTTGAAGATCTGTACAAAAATAAGTGTGTTAGTAACACATCACTGTGGCACAAGAAACACTCATATCAACAACAACATCTGCTCTGTAAAAAAACATATACAATTAAAAAAGTCTTTAATTGTATATAACCCTTTAAAATGTGATGGTGATGATTAGTGACATATTAAATAACAAGAACTTTTCCAAATAAATAATTGACAGAACAGTTGTTTGAGACACAGCACATTTGCAATTTCTTTTCAGCTGTCCCTGATTAACTGGCACTTTACTAATAATTAATGTTACCACAGTAAAAGTGTAAAAATGGACAGTGGTGACAGTCAGCAGCCCTCTGAGCAGAGCGTGACTAACACCTAACCCAGTGCTGATGAGGGTCACACTTTCATGGTAACAGCGTCAGGATTTTCTGCTCTGTGTTTCCAGACCGTATCAGTGTGGACACTGTTCCCAGTCCTTCTCTCAGCCCTCGGAGCTACGGAACCATGTGGTCACACACTCCAGTGACCGGCCCTTCAAGTGTGGATACTGCGGCCGGGCATTCGCAGGGGCCACCACACTGAACAACCACATTCGCACACACACGGGGGAGAAGCCTTTCAAGTAAGTAACAGTGAGTACCATTGATTCTTAGAAACTGTTTTTGTTCATGTGTTCAACTTGTCCTTTCACATTTAAACCTTCAACTGTTGGTTAACAAATGGAGCTTATTTTGGAATTATTTATTCCTTCTTTGAGTCAACAATCACATTTTTATCTAAAATTTGTTTTCCACCACATACTAAAGACATACTGTCACATGCTTAAATAACAGTTTACTTGACTCTGACTCACAGCTCCATCTTCAGACCTTTTAAAATAATTTCTGTCATGAAAATATTATTGTTAATGTCTCAAGCACTCTGGCATGAGAAATAAGACTGTGAAATAAGACTACACAGCTAAGACTGTGTAGATTCAAAAATGAAATAATCTGAAAAGACAGGCGGTTAATAGATTTCTTCAAAATCAGTAGATGTTGCTTACATGTGACAATTTTTATAGAGATGTTTGATTCCTGGTTTTTTAAAGTCAACTTTCATATGACTCCGAGTTTTGGAGTCTGTGGAATCATTTACACAATGACTCCCCATCACTGCTTTTTGACACATGGCTGAAACAGATAATGTTTCAAAGTTTGGTTGCAAAAACTTCTGCACACATCAACAACTAACAGATTAATATTGATAAAACTGTCATATTAATTTTAGGAGCAGGGTGAGCGGTCGCTCACAACCACACAGAGAACAAACTGCATTGTTTGATAGTATGTAGGAAGCTAAAGTTTATTTCATTATTTCGGTAAGCATTTCACAGATTTTGTTTATTTAACCCATATTCTTCCAGTGTGAGAAATGAAAGAGATTAAGCTGATTCAGTCTGTCTGCTCTGAGATGTTTGGCTGCGCAGACGGTTTGTGCAGCTCTGAAATCCTGTAACAAATCAGGGATCTAATAAGCAATTAGTGATACACAGATAAACTGTCATCAGCAGTTCAGCAGCTCCAGAGAGAAAGAGGCACAAAGACATTAATGAGTACAGCACAGAAATCTTTAGTCAATCAATATGCCTCAGTTATTCTCATTGAGCTGCGGTGCTTGATAGAATCAGCCTGCGTTTCCTCTCACTCTTACACTGTTGCTTCTGCTTCTTCCTAGAAAACTGCTCACCTCTGATTGGTCCAAACGGTGAAATGTGTCATCAAACTGAATTGCAAAAGTAATGACAGTTTTCAAACGAATGTTTTAAACAGACAACAGAGAGACAGACAGACACACAGACCGTTTTTAGCTTCACAGTGTTTTCAGGAGTTCAGTGGCTTTTACACTCGTGATTAAATTCAGATGTGACGTGTTCCCACATGATGCATGATTTTGTTTGAATTTTATTCTGTGTACATTAATAATGTTTTAGGGATATGTTTTCTTCTGCTGTTTAAGAACGGCTAGATTCGGATTGGTTAAGCGTTTTAATTATTGTATTTGATTTATTGCGGCGCCGCTGCTTCTGTGTGACGCTGTTTTTAAAAAACTACATTGCTTGTCGGAAAAATATTTTCACCAATATTATTGCATTTGTATTCAATGAAACCTTGCAGGTATATGGAATAACCGTTTTATAAAAGCAGTTGGCCTCCTGAAGGCGCTAATTACTGTGAATTCATTTTTATCGCGTCTGAATCGAGGCGACTGTAGATAGACACGCACACGCGTTTTTCTCAGTCAGTTTCTCAGTTATGCGCGCATCCACTCGCGTTATTGACGCGTTATCCTGTGAGACGATTACTGCAATTACACCCAAAGCTTTCAAGTGTCAATTCTCGTTCAAGTTGAAACAGGATCTGTAAGCGTCTCTTCTCTGTGTGCGTGCGCGCAGGTGCGACAGGTGCGAGCGCAACTTCACGCAGGCGACGCAGCTGAGCAGACACCAGCGGATGCCCAACGAGTGCAAACCCGTCAGCGAGAGCAGCGAATCAATCGAGGTGGATTAACTGATTGACCGGCCGGCGAAGATCATGATTAAATGTCACGGACACTTAAGCAAAACCAAAGATCTCCTAAGAGAAACACTCAATCAGACGCAGAAAAGCGAAAGCAGTAATACAATAAGTGAGACGGTAAGAGACATCGATCCTGCCACACAGAACACAGAGGCACGGGTATTATTTATTGATGAGTTAGTGAATCAAGACATGTTTAGAAGATCTGTATTTATACAGTCCAGCTCGTCACACGAAAATCAACAATTCTGTATTTATATGGTTTCCTGCTCATCTGTATGTGTCTGTGTTGTAAACCAAAGCGGAAGTACAGCGTTGTTCTTCTGAGAATGTGCGACGTCTGTGTAACTGCACCATGTAGAAAGCATGACTTACTATGAAGTGTAGAAACTGCTTTCACCAAAAATGAATTTTCTTCCTAATGTAAAAAATGTATATTCTGAATATATTTCTCTCATATCATGCTATATGGCACTTTTGACAACTATACCTTTTTCCAAAATGCACCAAGATGTACAGAGAAATCACTGCTTACATTGCAGCTAGTGTTGGGTTTTCATAAAGCAAGTCTTTACTTTTTAATTGTGAGATGTGCATCATCATATGTGCCGCAAACTCTTACTTGAAACGAAAGTACAGTTTTATAATGAGACACTTTTTACTGATCAGAGAATCACAGAATGAGAAAATAACATGATCTTTTCAGTTTATGTTTTACTTGAGAGTAATGTTCTACCTTGTATACATGCACTACTGTTTAGAGGTTTTGAAACACTTATTCTTTGTTCATTTTCTTCTCACATTTAAGAATAATATTAAACTTATCAAAACTATGAAATAACACAAATGTAACTTCGGGAAGTATGTTGTAACCAAAGAAAATTAAAAGTTATTTTTTGGCATCTTCAGTGTAGTCACCTACACTGTAAAAATAACTTTGCTGTGGTAAAGTTTAATCAACTTTACAAGTTTACAAGTTTTTTAACTTTATATTATGAATCTTGACTGGTGTAACATAAAAATAAGCATTTTTTTCCATTAGTTACAGCAACTTAAGACTAGTCAAGATTATAAACAGTAAGTTGTAGTAGTGTACATAGAATCTATTTTGTTCTTTATGGAATTATGGAAACTGTGCACTCAGCTATCATTAACCAGCTTAATATTTAGCTGAAAATTATGAGTTGTGCTGTATTTGGAAGATACTGTGTTTCAGAAAGTGTTTCAAGATCAGTCCATCTTTGACTTTTGTTTGCATGGGTTCAACATTTATCTTTGTACATGAAAAATCGGCCAGAATGTTCTTGTGACTGAAGTATAGACTAAACTTTATTTAACAGTAAACAATGGTTTCATTTGATAGTTTTTATAATCCTTAATTTCATTCATAGTCAATATTTAATTCAAATGTATGTGATCTGAGGCATGTCTGAAAACAGTTTAACCCTAATCCTATGGGTTTTTTTGTTGAATATTTTTAATAGTTTTATCAGTCCTTTTGATATGGCAAACAGCAGACAAATGCTGTACATTTGTAAAAACTAATTTTATCACCAATTACAATTGACTACCTTTATTTTAAAGGAATTTACAAATACAGATGATAATTATAAGACAGAGGCAGCAGAAACACAGTTCATACACAGTAACAATAGCGTGTTGGTCTCACATTCACACAGTTTGCTGCTGTAATTTTTATTTTGCCGGGCACATGAATCCATCTTTAGCTGGTGGTGATGTGTCAGGGTTGGTGCTCGGGCCCTGGCCCTGGCCCCTGTGGTGTGTGTGGGGAGGGTCACGTCCCAGAGCGCCTGTGTCTCGGGCTTGGGCAGCTGTCGAGGGGTCATACAGCTGACCCGCAGAATGTGAACTGAGGGCCACTCACCCGAGTCTCTGCTGATTTATTAGGCTATTGCTGCACACCTTTCAAGAGGCTCGTCCCCCACCAAAAACACTGAAAAACAATGACCTGATAGCACTGGAGCGTCTTGGGCCCTTTTTGTAATGTTTATGTGATGCTTAAATATTTTAATGTTTGTTTGCTCCTCCTCAGTGCTTATAAAGCAAATGATTGAACCTTGTTACATCAACATTCTAACTTTCCTGCCGTTTTGTTTAGTAACACCTACACTAAGATCAATAGTTTCACTTAATATGGTCTAAATGCACTGTGGCCTTTGGACACAGTCTGGACATTTTTATGCCGCCAATTAAAGAAAATTAGCAGATTGCAAAGATTGTTCTTCTGGGTCTATAGTGGCAAAAAGCAGGCTGGCAGGAGTTTGTTTTTGAGAGTTCAAGACAAATGAGATCTCATGCTGGTATGTTGAGTCGTGCTCATGGGAAACATTGCTTTAAACTGTATTTCTATCATTTTTACTTATTTAACTCTTACGTAGAGCATGCAGAACCCCTCAAATTTATATTTTTGAAAGGGTGGAAATGTCCACCTGTTTTTCTTGTCCAGCAATTATAATAATTCTTTAGTGCAATGTTCTCAGTTCCTGGATATTGAGGAAAATTGTTCCCAGGGGCTCATACATTTCTAAAACAAATAGTTAAAATTTAGTGCATCAATTACAGCACTTGGCCATGGGAACTGAGACCTGTGAACTTCAGCCCGGCGCTGAGGCCAAACAAATGAGCACATGAGAATTATTATTTTGAAAGCATACATGTGAACGTGGCTCGTGGGTTTTCAACAGCAGTACTGTTGCTTTGTGGAATTTCCTGTTGGGAAAAATGTGAAGCAGACTGAGGTCACACTTTCACAATCAATTAGCAATAAAGTTTTTTTTCCAGAAGTCTTAATTGGAAACATGTAAAGATTGAATGATGATGGAATGGTCTGTGAAAAATGTTTCTTCTGATGTACTGGATTGCACAATTTATGCCCATGAGAAATGCATCCACTGTATTGCCCATTATCAAAACTTTAACGAGGAATGACTAAAACATTCTCCAGGTTGCTGTATGTTGCTGGACCTAGTGGAGCCTGTGCAGTAGTAAACCTGAGGGAACATGTCAGCTTAAAATCCTCCATTTCAGATGTTGTTTAACAGTTCCACTTTCCACTTTAAATATCAAAGTTCATGGGTTCAGGAAAGTATTTATAAAAGCAATCAGGATAACCATGTCAAACACTGATATTGTGGCCACATTATAATAACAATATTTTTGAAAATATGTGGTCTTGTATTTTCAAGGGATATAAACCACATGAAAGCACTTAACACTGCCAGCAGTCACGTTTTTTAGAGTGCAAAAATCTGCAAAAGGTCAGAAGAGTTAAGAGTAACGATTACAATTCTATTTCTAGTTTATAATAACTAATTCTAGTTTATAATAACTGCTAGTTATTATTAATTATGTGAGGATGAGTTGCTAGCGATAACAGGTATAGCGGTTAAACTACAGACCAGGTATGTCTCTAACACTTTAAATATAGTCTGAAGTGCACAAATGACGCCTTTATCTGACAATATCGTCTTTATACACGTCCATTTACTTGTAGATGTGTACAGTGTGACAATAAGACTTCAGTTGACGCTGTTTCGCGGGGTCACACAGCCTGTGCGCACATAAAGCCGCGTTAACTGCGTCAATTTGCTAACAGAGGTGACGATGGAGGTCTTTCACAGCAGCTGAACTTCAGATGCAGATCCAGTCTGAACACCAGCAGAGACAAACAGCGCAGCTGAATCAGCAGGCCGACAGTGAACCGCACATCCACATGTTATTCAAAACGCCTTACACTGCATTCAAAGCAGACCTACACATTTAACATTCTGCTATTATTAGTATTTACCTTCATGTTGTAAATAGTACATATTTCAGCTATTACAGTAATATCAAAACTATCTTTACAGTAGTTTAAAAAACTTAGGAAAAAGATCTTAAACCACATACACTATATAAACACGCAGCTCCAGAGATGATTTGTTAAGATATAGCGCCACCTGCTGATGTCACACATCCGTGTTAAACGAGTGTTTATAGAGACAAAAACATCAAATCAGTCTCTCTTCTTAACTACTTAACAATTGAATGAGTGATCCAGGTTATGGATGTAATTAGCTGTAAATATGGCAAATAAATACTGTATACGTAAATATTTTAATGTATTACATAAACATTATTTATTCTCAACCTAAATTTCCTCATTTTTCACTTCACTTTCACTTTCAGTAAAAAACTCACTCCTCTTCATAGCATAAGAATCACACAACATATGTTGTAAAAGGTGTAGATGGATGTAGATGAATGTGTTCGTATCTTTCTCTTGTAAGAGTGTCTAAACCACTGCAATACAGAATTTTATCCATCTTGTTCATTCTGCTTTTCACTTCCTGCCCTTCATCTGAATTTCATGCATCATTGGAATCAATGCAAACAAGCTATTAGTCTGAAGATTTTTTGAAGTCTCAGGGTTCCAAGTCTAAAAGTTGTGAACTGAGTGTGACAGACTTTTCTGGGTGTCTGGCACAATTCCACACTGAACATTAACTGTAATAATGATGTACCAAAGCGACTTACAATGTACATTAGCTTGTATATATAAATACATGTAGGGTTGCTGACGGCTAAGCAGATGACCCAGCAGATGACCCAGCAGATGACCCGGGGCCCTGTTGCCCCTCTCCAGACGCCAGACAAGACTCAAGTGCAGTTTTCTGGAGAGAGACACTCTGACAGGGGTAAAACACACCTGGGGCATTTTACAGATACATTTTCCCAGTTCCTGACATTGACACAGAAATAGCAAAACAGATCCTACAGAGACTGGACACAGAGTCCAGTAGTCAGACATACATCAGATCTTTACTTACATTTAACTAGTAGAAAATCTGTTGTGAGTTTGTGCTCGACATCCCATAATGACTCCAGACTCCTCATGAGAATATAGAAAAAAACCTCTGCACTTAGATTTATTCATCTTTCAACAAACCAACATGAAATTCAGATTCAGTTCTGATTTATAGCTCAATATTACATGAAGTTATA
>JAZGTK010021546.1:0-10577 GCA_036877625.1 Ambastaia sidthimunki
CGATGCGACTCTGCAGGCCGCGGAACTGCTTCTCTTTACTCCAGTCATTGAAAGCCGTGACCAGAACCACACAGAGAACCGAGAGCAGGATAGCTGCACCCTCGATCCAGCCCGCCTCCGCCTCGCCCTCGTCCTCCACACCCGCATCCGCATTAGCACACGCTGCAGAGAGAGAGAGAGAGAGAGAGAGAGAGAGAGAGGTAAAAAAATGTGTAGGAGGACAATGAGTTAGAGTGTTTACTTTAGCATATCTTGTCATTCTGTTTATTCTTCCATCCATCCATCCATCCTTCTCTCTTAAGCCTTTCTGTTCTTTTCCAAATCTAAAGTACTTTATTGGCTTCATTTAGTGGTCAAATGATATGAGTTTTTATTGGCCAATGCTGTTGTCTACAGTGCAGGGCAGCTGATGTTTAATATAATGTATCTCATAATGCCATAATTTAATGTTAGCAATTAAGATACACAAAATAAGTGGATTAAAATGAAGATTTTCCACAATATTACTTAAAATTCCCATTTAAAAATCTAACTGACAGTCAGCAGATTTTGAAACTTACATGAGCTGGAATGACAACTTATATTTATCCCTCAATCAGGTGAAAAAGACAGTTGAGTTATTGATTGATGTACTTCTGAGGTGGTAATATGTCCACAATGTTCACTGTATTTTTTGTCGACCCAGAGCTTCTGATATAAGACCAACAATTCTTATTTGATTTGAACAGATTTTACTTTCATTGTTTCTCCTTTTTACATTGAGACTTTTTTTTAGAAATTGCATCAAAACCAAGTCACCTTCACTGTTGCCCCCTGGTGGCTGGTAAAAGGACAGTCCGAGAGAAATAATGGCGGCTATTTCCAGGATTATGAGGGTAACATCCTGCAGAGCCTCCCAAACAAGTTGAAGGAAAGTTTTGGGCTTCTTGGGAGGGATGAAGTTCTGTCCAAACACCTGCCGACGTTTCTCCAGGTCAGTCGGGTTGTCCGAAAGCCCTTGGGGCGGAAGGGACAGAGGTCAAAGTCATAGTTAACCATCAAAACTGGAAATTCACTGTGAGTTTTTGGTATAGTCAAACTGATATGGTATGACATGCAGCATAAAGCCAGCACGCGGGGGTACAGAAATCATTATGTAACCCCCTTCAAGGCAACTCGGCTCACGGAGCAGCTATATTGGTAATGACCCTGGGCAGCTATTTCCAGTCATGCGAGCGCCTACCTATCGTACAGGGAACATTCACAGAATGTTGGGTAACATTTTCTAAAAGTTCTTTCAAAGTTATCAAAAACATTCTTGAAGTAACTTTATTAGAACTGTTTTGAACATTATATATATCATATATCAAAAACGTTATCTTAATGTTGTTAGGGAAACGTTTTAAAAACTTTTTAATTAAAGAAAGGTTGAATAATGTTGTCATAACCAAGCAATATTGTCAATACACTGACAACAATAAACACACAGGTAATGTTTTAAAGCTCTTTTAACTGTAAGGTGGGACTATTGTCACCAGTTTTTTTGTATAAGCAGAGTATTGCTTCCCCACTATATTAACCCTGATCAGACTTCCGGTGCTAAACAACCCTAACTATCAATGGGTTTATACTGAAATTAGCATTTTTAGATATTTATTAGTCATGAACAATTCTGTTAGCACAAGAAACCAATCGCTGACCTCTTAGAGAACAGGACACGAGAACACAGATGGTTTAAGTCAGTGTGTTTTCGGATACATAACAGGGCGTGATTTTTGGCAGCGAGACACAGGCAGACTGTCTCACTCTCTGTATCCCCACCCTGCCCATCATCACCTGCTGCCCCTGGCAACCTCTCATCTTCCATAGCTTTCCTTCACTCAGCGGCAGCCAAAATATTTGGATGAAATTTAGGATTAAAAAATAATCAACAGTACAAAACGACAAAACGCATATGAATTGAGATCAAACTGCATGTTAAGTACTAATTGTGCAAAAGGACCAACTGTCCAGCAGTGGCACCCGTCGAATAAAGTTTCAGAGGTGTTTGCCTCGCTGTGATTGGACGACTACACTGTCAATGTAATAATGTCAGACTGTCACATTCACAAATCGTCCAAAAAGGGTCAGACTGGTGAAAATAAAAAACTGATTACAGACAGAGTAAATAACTCAAACACTCAGACATCACCACTTTCCATCCTGTCCAAATCCATTCTGACAGCTCAGGGTGACAGAGACAGAGATTTATGACATGACATCATAATATAATTCGCTGGAAACATCTAAATAATTTCTATAATAAAAAGAGAAGAAACTTTTAATTCAAACACCATTAAACTTACAGAGTTCTTTTAAGAGACAGTTATTCAACTCATTTCAGATGCTGTATATTAATTAATTCATTTTATCTCTCCATACACACATAAATAAAGTTATGTGACTAAAATGAGCAAAGACTTCTTTTCACAGAGAACTGAAAGACTTCTGCAGTTCGTCTGCTCTTTCTTTTACTCTTTCATCTTAATCCATGGCCTTAAGGTTTCCTTTTTGTCTCCCTGTCACAGTTTCTGAAGAGACAGTGTTCAAAGAGAGGCACTAAAAAGTGAGAGAGCCTTACAATAAACTTTAAGTACAGCAACCTCAACCCAGCTGCCAAATAACAAAGCAGTCAGAGCGCATGACACGATCTGAAAGCAAGTGGTCAGAACAAGATGTGACTCAATGTGACTATCAGAGCACAAGCAGAACCGTCAACCCAGAACAGCCACAGCAGTGAAAGATTCAGAAATAATTCCAGCATTCCTTCAATAGCCTGAGATCTGTAACTTCTGCCTCTCTAACGCCATCTCTGTTTGAAACATAACATTGCGGCTTCCTTTACGTACTTTTCATTATGTATGGAGAAAACAAATGAAGTCAAACTGATATTTCTCAGAAATTATAACTCATTATTATAAACTTACAGTTGTGAATCAGGGTAAGATAAGGAGATTGTGTTGAACACTGATCTGGTATAAACTTGTGCAATGATTTGATTTTTGTTTATCCAAAAAAAAGTTACAGATTGCAGCTTTAACTAAATGATCTGATTCAATTCTGTAATGAGAAAACTTAAAGTATGAAACAGGAAACAATTTATAAGGGACTGAATCTCATTGAAAGTGTAACCGTTTGTTTTTTTTTACTATAGCTTAACTCTCTGAAACGTTCTCAAGCATTTTGTACGTCTCAACAGCTGTTAAGTGTTTCAAATTTAAATGTTAAATCAAATCTAATTAAACCTGATACTAATAAACTTATAAACTGAGCATATATGCAGATGAAAGATCCTACACAGATAAATTAACTGATAAAACTTTACATTTATGCATTTGTCAGACACTCATATCTGACTTGCAGTACATTCAGTCCCTGGAATTCGAACCTACAACCTCTGGACTGCTAACACACCATCTGAGCTACAGGAACATCATGGGAGAAGAAAAGTAGTTTTTTGGATGATGTGACCACAAGCAGAGAAACTCACCATCAGTAGGTGAAGTCTTGAGTCTGTGACAGAGGCCTTCTGTGTCGGTGTAGCTCTCCTGGATCTTCTGCAGAGCTTCTGCACCCCTGATCTCCATCAGTGAGCACAACTCCTCCAGTGACACCCCAAAATCATCCTCATGACCTCCTTTGTCCACCGCCGGCTTCTTGGGGTGGAAGTCCACTGTGCTATTGCCCAGATCCCCCATGATGTGTGTTGACTGGAAGCTTTTTAGCAGATGAGATGAATAACTGGGAAAAAATTCTGTCTTTTTGTCTTATTTATGTTCCTCGTTCTGTGATACTCTGTGTGTAGTTCTCCATATTGAGAGATGCCGTCCGCTTGTTTAGTGTTTCTGAATCTATGGTGTGGTGACTGGGGCTCACCTAAAATATCTCTCCATAAATAAAAAATCAACAGATGATGTGGCAGCCATTGTGCCAATTTAAATAAAGTCTTACTGCTCATCAAACAATAAAAGGGATTTAGAAACACATGGACAGCTTTGGTAAAAACCCTGAAACAAACAATGAGGAATGTTAAAAACCCAAGACATTATCTTTGCAAAATTGAAACAGTAAAACAAACACGAAACGCAAGAAAAAGGAAACAGGCCGATAAGAATTGTAATTTACAGGACATTTATGATAACATTATTCCAGGAACATAGTTCAATTTCCAAACTTCACTATAGCGGATCTGTATGTCTGAATGTGTAGACAGTCTCATTTATTTGTTACCAAACAGCCTTTACAAAAAATATAATTTACTGAAATTACTGTTTGAAATCGACATACAAAACCACTGTCAAACTAAATCATGCATTTGTAGTTTGAGCAACTAGCCCCAGTTATTAATAATTCAAACGCTCATACCGACTTTTATATATCATGGTGAACAGATTTCATTGCACATTCAGTGCTTTGGTGGAAGTTAAAATATAAAGTCTTATCTGAAACCGCTAAGGCTGTGTCTTGTTCACCCAGGTGTCACAGGTGTGGGTAGTTAGTGAGAAACAAGCAGACGCGTAACCCGCTTCATACACGCCTACTGCAGTGAACTGACTTTACATAATTCCCTATGCAAACCGATGACAATCGCTTCTCTTCTACAGGCCTTTTGAAACAGTCATATACTTTATAATGCCGCCTCCCAACGCAAAACCTGCCTTTACCCAGTACAGGGAACATTTTGCGCATGCGCACACCAACACTTGCCCAATTCCACTGCAGAACAGATTTACGGAGGCACCACCAGGCCCTGCGATTTTGGATGACATTACAATCTGCGTCTCCATTTCACTGCTGTGACACCAGCTGTAGGTTAATGAAAGGTTTAAATTCATCATCTGTGTGCGCGCTTGCCCGTCTTTTATTCTAAGGCACCCAGAATACGCATCTCCATAATAAAAGATGTGTCCTCTTCTTGTAACCTTCAGGAACCGTGTGTTCACCTTGTCCACTGTACAGCTGTTCTCACAGCGGCTGCCATCGTTTTCTTTTGAATATGCGGTTTAACCATGAATATATATTATATATGTTAAATGAAATGTACATTACACGCATGAGGATTAAAGTGAGACAAGGTTACGTCAATGCATTTCAATCTGCCTAAAACTACAAAGAAAATATACGATTATATATGTGTATATACATATATAAGAGATATCTCTTATATGAATCCGTATATGTTTTGTCCCTTCAGGTAGACGTACATATATAAAATATATCTCTTAAAATTAAGTAATAGCGCAAGACCTAAAACTTGCTTTTAAAATATTTTCAAACAAATAATATCACGTACCCAATAAATGTAAAAGCTTTCAGAGTAATATTATTAATCACATCGTTTATGCAATCCCAGATTACTGTCGTAATATTTTTAAAGCACTTTTTTAACAAAACAATTCGTGGACAGGAAACTCTAATAGCAAATAAATGTTAATCTTACAGGTAAATAATATCGGCATAAATGTGTTTGGCGTAATATAAGTCATATTAATATTATTAGAATAAGTCTATGCCTGTTAAATGAATAATGCACTTTAATCAAACATCTGCGGATCCTGGAGAGCAACAAATAAGCCGACACAAAACATGCCCTGTTGACAGCATGAGACACGGACATTCACTCACCGCGCAGGCCATGATCCAAGGACATCTGACGCTGAGTCGATAAAAACGAGGAAAACGGAGAATGATACCCGCAAATCATGTCCATCACCGAGAGCGCAAAACGAGTCACATCATTTGACCTTTACGCTGTACTGAACGCAGCGGATGCGCAGCGGAGAAGAAATGAAGCGCACGGGAGCCGCAGACGGGCTTCATCTTATGCGCAAGAAATGATGATGTAAATGAGACTGTATGTCCGCATTATATAGAAGGAAACGGCGTGTTGTGCTATCGGGGACGTATTTTGGTCACATCGTTGCTGTTATTGGTGGTGCTGGTTGGTGGTGCCGGTTCGAGCCGTGATGGGTGAGCAGGGATGCGGCTCTACATGGTGATGATGCGCTCGCGGTGATGGAAGCGGCGGCATCGAGCGCTGGAGGCGGGCGGATGAATCTCCCGCCCCTTTCCATCTGCCAATTTCTGCTTGTCTCCTAATATTCATAAGCTGAACTGCGCAATGTCTGCATGGTTATTTAAATTTGGTTGTTTATGCAAAACAAATCGTCGCTGTTGGATGGTTATGGCGGCATATTAACATAATTTATGTAATATTCATGAGTCTGCTGATACCATTGGACGGTCACTAATAACGTCGGTATTAAGATACCAAATTACTATAATGTTATAATATAATACCCTGAACACAGTACAGAGGATAACAAAAACGAATAACTAACATTAATACAACTAAAAAATACAATAACAAATAAAATACTGTACAACTATATTTGATATAAAATATATTCAGAACACTTAACATTTAAAATTATATATATTTTACGTTGTTAAAATGAAAAGACGTAGTTATAAAACATCGCATTACAATTATTCAGATGATGTTTTGATATTAAACAAACGAACAGTTCCCTAAAATAAACAGCAGGTAAAAAAGGGTTGTAGTACAGACACCTAAAATAGTACATATTGCCCTTAAATTACAATTTTTAAAAGGTGTAATATGTCTGAATGCTTGTTTATCTGCTTTTTAATTCATTTCTGCCTGTGTTTAGTCGCACATCTGAACATGAATCAGAAAACTCATGCAGTCTGTGGTTTCATTAATAAAACATCTCAACATGAGACACGAGCACCACAAAAGACTGTGACCTTCAGATATATTACAAATATTGACACCCACTGCATCTCTCCATCCGGCCACTTCTACAGACTTTATAACTATAGATATTAAATAACAGAGAACTGTTTCATGGCTGGACTGCAGTTTTCTTCTGCATTGAAATGCAGTTAGTGAAAATGAAAACAGCCCCCTAGTGGAGAACAATAAACATCGCAGCTGCAGAAATGTGGTAAATCTGATTTAAAAGCAAACACTGACTGATTTAGGTTATACATTTGGGTTTTTAACAGATAGGAGTCAGATTTAACAATTCGAGCCTTTGTTCAATCGTGAATTTGTTGGTAGACAAACCTGCAAAGCAACATGTGTTAATTAAAATAAATGATCTTTTCACAAGTTTTTCACATCTTATTTTCTTAACATGGATGACAAGTTTAGATTGTAAACAACTGCTGTAAGAACAAGCTACAAACACGGCATCATTTACATTCCACATTGTTTATTGGGGAAAGAGTTTCAAACACTCATCTGTCATGTACTTGCTTAATAACTGCTTTTTGTTCAATTTTAACTATTGGAAATTTAACAAAAATACAATTTTTTGTTAAATTTTAGCCCACAGTAAGTGATTTTTAAATTAAAGACTGTAACAGAAGGTACTTTTAATAATTCATTTTATTGATTTGTACAGACATTGAATGAACCAGCTGTCTTTTCTGCACGTAAGTTTCACTCATCCACCGGCACGGTCAACAAAAATAAAAGATTCAGAAATCAGTCATAATGAAACGGATGGCAGATGATGGTGAAGATGTCCTACATTTTGGAATGGTGTGTTACTGTATAAGGTTACAATAGGTGACGTATCTGAGAGTAAAAATAAAGTGCTCCTCCTTCTGTTTTATTGTGAGAATACTCATCTCTCCAAAAAGTAGCAACTTCTTTCTCTATGAAAAACAAAGTATAAAAAGGGTTATTCAATATTTTGAATCTACAGACCACAGCTCATTTGTCTGTTTTATATTTAAGGGTAATCAATGTCTTATACATGCAAGAGATAAAGACAAACACTTCCAACACAATCCATAGAACAAGGAACCTATATAATAGATACCGGTCTGTAACTTTGTTTAGTTCCAATAGGAAAACATTACAAAAAAAACACATTTTTTCTTCTGTAATAATTATATCAGTATCAATTATTGATCCACAGCTAACGTCTCTAAGTGTCTCAAAGTTTTTTCCATTTTCAGCAGTTTTGTTATATGTTAGAACTTGGAAAAGTAGGAAAGAATGAATTAGAATAAACAGAGAAAGAAAACAGCTTTGGTATTTTTAAAGTACAGCGAGGATCTCATGTCTGAAAAATGACATTTGTTTCTACGATTGTTTGTTGCTCAGACATCGTTTCATGTTAAACACAGGCTGTGCTTTAGGTTGGCACGTTGCATTGTGTGTTACTCAAACTGCAGGCTTGTTGGACAGACCGGGCAGATTTTTCCAACACAGAAACCCTGGCAGACTTTGTTCCTCTTTAACACGTTCGGGTATAAATTATATTAAGTAAAACTGCAATCAGAAAGAATCAGAAAATGACAAACTGCTGTGCTGCATTGTAGCAATAACGGCCCAAAACTTTTACTACATACAGAACAAATCTCTGCCCGATTACTTTTATGATTAACAAATTAGTCCATTCGTAAAAATTCTTCAAATACTGCTGTTACACAACCTACATCCTTCAGAGACTTTCCTCTTCATATTATAGTATGAAATGATGCAAAAACTCTCAGCGCAGAAATTTCTGCTAGCCAATAAACAATGAAGGTTAATTCTGGAACTCAGTTTTGGTCCCAACATAGTTATTAGTAGAACTATCAAGTTCAGATGTTCTGATCATTGTGGGAAAATTGACAAACAGTAACTTTAAAGTTTAAACAAGAATGGACATTTCATAAACAAAAAAAATAAATGACAGGGACATGCAAGTTCAAAACACGGCCTGCAACAAACATTTCATAAGCCTTCAAAAACTCCATCCATGCATCAGTTTCTTCTGACACTCCACAAAACAAGACCAACTCAGCTGTGCTGTAACCTCAACACTGAAACAGAAACCACAACTTGCTCTGTTTCAAATAACCACAATCTCTTAGAGAAGCTAAAACGTTGCAGTGTGTTATGAAAATTGTGTTTTTTAAATTCTAATAGCCTTATTCTGCTTTGTGATGTCACATGAAATAAAATAAAAAAACTTTTAACTTGTTCCAATGTTCAAATGACAAAAACGGCACATGGATGATTGTTAGAAGACATGGAAAGGGGAATTTTTCATGAGGAAACTGTGCCAGCTGGTGTTTTAATGGCAAATCAGTTTTGCATACGACATTTTGCAACCTTGATCGTCCTAATGTGGTAAACATTTACACCGGTGAATTTCACTAAAAGCAAACGGCTGTGCAACAAGACTCGATGGAGATGGAAAAGAAAAACATTTCACACAAGATTAAAACAGAAGAATTAGTGTCACTTATGCAGGAGAAAGATACCAAAGAAACAAAATGTCTTCTTTGTCCGACCACTTCCCCCTTCATGTTTTATTTCCACAACTTGGGATACACAAAATAAAAATAGAAATAACACTTTCAACTTTCCAGAACTCTTTAATCCTTAATCATTCCATCCATGTTAGCTGGAGACGCAAATTCCAGCTTCTCAAAGAGTCACTTCCTTTCGGTTTACATTTCACTTCCTGTTTCCCCAAATCTCCATTAGTGTCTAATCTCTCCACATCAGGGTCTTTCTGAATTTCTTCCACTTTCCAGCTGAGTCAATCCCTCCACTAGGACAAGGGTCCCTCCCTGCTCCCGGCGCCAGCACCTCCCGCCACCAGGTTCCTCAGCAACTTCCTCCTGCCGGCCTGGTAGTCTTCCTCATCCACATTCACCAGGAGTTTGATGGCTTCGTGGCCGACGGCTTGTTTCAGAGAGTCCGTGATGAAAACGCCCTTCAGGGCTTCCAGCAGTGAGCCGTTGATGTAGTCCCGCCAGAAGGCGTCCAGGTAGGTGAGCTCTGAGAACTTGATGTCACATATAATGGAACCCAGATCGCGGGATTTGAGGATGGTGTTAGCCTGGTTGAAACGCTCAAACTGCCTCTCTAGCGCCTCCTGCTTGTTGGAGAAGACGTTGCCCTGTAGAGCCGACTCGTGCTGGCAGTACTCGGCACGAACTCGCAACCGTATGTCTGCCAGATCAGAAAGAAGGTATAAAAACATTGCTGTATATATTACATATATTAACTTATGGCATTTAATACAAGTGGGCGATCAATACTGTCTATCCTGAAAGGGGCGTAAACTTCAGAAGCTCTCAAAATTCTTTAAAATAATACAAAAATTATCAACATAAAAATGACAGCTACATAAAATATAATATTGCATCGAAAAACATTCCCTCCCTCACAAATGACGTCTCTTGATGATTTATGTCTGTCACAGAGGGCGGGACTCTACTGACTGTCCAATCACCAGGCAGTTTCTATCCCTGAAACTTCCAACAATCCAATCAATTCCCAAAGAATAAAATCATGTCCCACGCTAATCTATTAACTGTCCCTTCATATATTGTCTTACCACAGGTCTGTTTTTCTCTGCAGTCGGCTGTTGTGTGAGATCTCTTCCGTTTCCTGCTCGGCGCAGGTGGGGTGGGTTTAGCACGTGGTGGGCACACCTGGGGTCCCGATGGAGGACAGCAGATCAAAGGCTGAGGTCCTGAGAGACAGAAACAGAACATGTTCACAAACATGTCAAGTACGT
>JAZGTK010021547.1:0-10577 GCA_036877625.1 Ambastaia sidthimunki
GATTCCTAACAAAGGTCACTTGTAACCAATTAAAAACATTTGTTGTAAACATAGCTGAAATAGTTAAAATAGTTTGTTAACTTATATGTCACTATGTACATTTTTGATGATTTAGGAGCTTAAACTAAAATAATATTTGGAGAAATTCAATGGCTCCTAAAAATGTGAAAAATGTAACATTCAATACCTATAAAAACTGTGTGTGTGTTTTTTGTGGGGGGTGCGGTGACACTAACAGAGTTTTTTTCTTGAAGTGGTGTGTGTTTTGTATAAATAAGGAATGTGTGCGTGTGTTCTGAACAGAATGCGTTCATTCAGAGCTCGGCATGCGCTCAATAGCTGCGTTTGTCCCCTGTACAGTAAACACCAACTGTGGAATCTCTCTGATGTGGTCACTCAGTAGTAGAACTCAGTTGTTCATTACTCTGTTCTGCTCTGAAAATCCAGACAGACCCAAAGGACTGTTCAACAGGACTCCAGTGTTGTGGGTTGATGCTTGAGTCCAAAGAGACTGAAAAGGTTTTTGTGGCGGCACAAAAACCGCCATTTTTACACTCAATATTAGTAAAATACAGTGTCAGTCGGACACTTGTGACGCTCATAAAATCAACAACAAAGTATAAAAGCAAGTGGCACCTCCAAACAAATGTTGCTAAAGGACTTTTCTGAGGCATTTCTGCAACCACCTGGTGTCAAATATTGTCTAATATTTTTGGTCTAATATTTTGAGGCCTTTTAACACATTTTATGCTAGGCTTGCCTTTAACTATACATTCAAATAATACAACAAATTTGTCCTGTAGTCCTACCCTTCATAAAAAAGGTTTTGGTTCTACCCTATATTTATTTTCTTGTAATTTTATGAAGCACTTTAAAATACAATTTAAATATTATGGTAAAGAAATATGCTAATCAAAGAGTAACATGGTTTCTTTGAAAGGTATACCACAAGTGTGTGAGTGTTTGTGTGTGTGTGTGTGTGTGTGTGTGGTTAGATCTTATCTCCAGTCTCTCTTTAGCTACTGTAGTGCTTAAGTGTAATTATAAGGTTGAATCAAACACACACTGAAGTCTTCACACCTTTGAAGTTGATCACAAGCTTTAACAGCCTTTAATGGGGAGCTGATGTCCATCACACACTGACCAGAGTGATGTGAGAACTTCACCTGTGATCATTGTGATGACAAAAGATGAAAGACAGAAACAATCACATCTAGTGTTATAATTCACAAACAAACACTAAACAAACAGACAAATAGATGCTTATATTCTGGGCATAATACTTTACAACACTCTACAAAACTCTTTAAAAGCACACAAGATGTTTTACAAAAACAATATTATTTTATTAGGAGCTTAAGTAATATTCATTTTCATAAAAATATAAAGAATTAAGCAAAAAGAAAAACAGGGAGTCCTGGAGTATCTTGGAGCATATAATTCATCAAGGATTTCATCATTACATTTACATTTATACATTTCATGCTTTACAAAGAAATAGAGAGAGAGCATTTAACATTTTTGCCATACGAGCTAACAGGCCTAGTCTACATTCACGTTTACAAGTAGGAATTTATCTGATGTAGGGGACAGGATGGACAGCAGATGTTTTGTAAGGGCATAAAAAACCTCACGTGTTTTCTCTAGAGAGATCTCAGTAGTGTCTCAGACTGTTCAGAATTGCCAACATACAAAGACATAATGATCTCCAATAAGTCTCCTGAACTGAAGATACACACATTTGCTTTGGGCACAAACTATCTGATGCTCACGTGCAAAATCACAGCTGGTTATGCAATACATTAGAAATTAGCAAAAGAGTTTTGTCCCAACACGCAGATGAAACCAAACGCTCTTATAGCCATTATGTGAATCTTCTCTAATTGGCCAGGAATCCGTCACGCTGGTCTGAATGTGTCCTCTAAAACATCTCCAGGGCTTCTTCAAACTATTTATTATAGACTTCTGACAGCACCTAAATACAGCCTTTCATTTCTGTTCTATTTTTGAAGCAGTCTGACAGTCATAAAGATTAATGTTTACATTTTAAATAACATTCATTCATTTAGCAGAGGCTTTAAGCTGAAATGTTTTAGTAAAGGAGGGAATAATATTAATACTACACAATAAACGATTGTACAAACAATCACACAACTAATTTCCTGTTAATAGAAAAAACAGCCAAAACTTAAGCTAGTCACACAAATGTTAAATTCACACAAGAATATTTTTATAGGACAGACTCAGTTTGTTATTAATAGATAGAGCTAAAGTTAAAGTGTCGGCTTAATAAATATATATATATACATATACAAATAAACAATTATTTTTTAAAAATTAAATTTGTAAAGTTTGTTAATTTGTTAAAGTATACTTAAACATACACTTTTATAAACTAAAATGTGGGCCAAGTAGTCCTGAAATAGTACATTTACAAGTATACTAGCACTTGATACATAAATTAAACATAAATATAGTGTAAGTATACTTTATAAAATGAAGGATGTTTGATTTGTGCTTCATAGAAACACATTATAACTCTTTCTATCTAGTTCAGTGCTGTATTATGTGTCTTAAACAGAAGGTATAATAATATGCGTTTATGAGGAGGTCAGTGATCTTCATGTTTATGTGGAGAAATCAAACACCTTCTGACGTCAGACGTTCTTTTGTGAGCATTTAGATTTGATTTCTATGGGACGAATCTTTTCTGTGTTCTTATCCAACAAACTGATGCATCCCTTGAGTTTGATGATACATCCATCCGTCTCTGTCTCTCTGCAAACTGAATGTTCTGTCCTCATTCCCATGTAACATAATGACCGGCATCAGATGTTGCGCTGCTTGTTTCTTTCTGTTTCACACAATTATAATCCATGTCTCTTATGAGCAAAGATCCACCTCACACACACACACACACACACACACACACACACACACACACACACACACACACACACACACACACCTAACTGTAACCCACATTCTAACCCTCACAGAAAGATTTCTGCATTTTTTTTACAATTAAAAAACCTTATTTTATAAAATTTTTACAAATAAGGACATCCTCCAAAAGGAGGTTTTGTTCAGATTTGTCAAGACTTTTCTCTGTCTGACTCCAGTACCTTTTGGTCCAATTATATCCATTTTTCTGAATCCTAAAATTGTTTTGTCACATGACTCTGAGCAAATTGAGCTCAGTGAGTTTATACTCTTTACAGATCTAAATGTCTTTAATCCTGAAAAGTGCATTTGACTTAAGTTTAATAGATGGGCTTTAACCTGCTTCTAAATCCTTCATGGCCGAGCCCTTCCAAAACAACCCCAGATTTCACAGCCGAAGTACACAGACAGCAACCTGACACACAGATGTAAGTGTGTGACCCACCTCTGGGAAATCTGACACTATCTGTATATACCTGTTATTGTTGAACCCTCAAAACATATCCGGACCCGGAGCACTCTGGAAACATAAAGAAAGAGGACAGAAAAATATCTTTTGGAAATATACGTCAAGGTCTGACAAAACGGGCTTAGAGGACACAGGTATAGAAAGGGGTTGAATGAGAGAGAGTACATTGTGTTGTGATGTTGTTCTTAGGTTCTGTACAATGTCTCAGTGGGGAGGAACCCATTAGGTCTGTGTGTGTGAAGTCTGACCCTATTCAGGTCCGGTGGCTATTGTCCTGGTTAAGGGCCCAGCAGGGAGACATGTGCCGGGCTCCGAGAGGACCTCGATGGCCCAGGACAGACGGCTGAGCCTGTGGGGTATCACCTGAGGGCAGTGTGTTACCTGGTGAGGGGTAAAGACAGAGAGAGTGAATGAATACAGACACGTCTCTCAAAGCGTTGTATTGCTGTATTCAGGACTAAAGCTACATCTTAAAGGAACATTCAGGGTTAAATTCCACTTAAAGCTGGAATCTGTAACTATTTCTCTACCGCCATGTTTAAAACATAAAATTGCAGGTTACTTCACATGCTTTTTTTATTACGTATGTTGAAGTCAGATGAAGCCAAACTGACATTTTGCTGGAAATCGGAGCTGACAGCTCAGGTTATAATCATTATTATAAACTTACCGCTGGGAATCGAGGGAAAGAAAAGGAGTTTTGAACACGGATCTGTTATGTATTTGCTCAACAACAATTTTTAATCATGTTTAGCCCAATAAAGTCGAGGATTTCAGCTTTAAGTTCTACATAAAGTATCTGTTTATTCACAAAAAAAACTTTCAGCTAAAAAAAAGTTTGTTTGCACTTTTTAAAACTGAAAGTTTTGTTCAGCTTAAAAAGCTTTCAGGTTGTATAAATGATCATTAAAAATGCAACTGTTACACAGTGTGACAAGAGAATTTTCTTTTCTAGGTCTGTGTGTCCCTAAACACTTAACAGACTGAAACTATCTGGAAAGCTGCTTTAATAATGAGGCTGAGGTGAACGGCCGGAGCTCAGGTTGGACATTGACCGGCTGCAGTACGTGAGAAAACTCACCTGCAGCAGAATACCAGAGTGATTCATTAATACTATCAGACTGTTCACCTGTCAGGCTGGACAAAACTTTGGCCTGCTGTTACAGACAGAAACCATTGCCTCTCACCTGAAAACATTTACCTGAGATCTGCTGGTGCTGACTCAGAAACAAAAGCCACAGAATGGAGGATTAGTACATTTGCATGTACAGAGAAAACAAACAACAAACTTTACCACAGTA
Source organism: Ambastaia sidthimunki (assembly GCA_036877625.1). NCBI lineage: Eukaryota > Metazoa > Chordata > Actinopteri > Cypriniformes > Botiidae > Ambastaia > Ambastaia sidthimunki. The sequence goes on from JAZGTK010021547.1 coordinate 4,714, forward strand.
AAGAGCAGGAACTGTGTGATGTAGACAGGAAGAGCTACTGATCAAAACAGGTGTGACGGTCCAATCGTGTTAGTTATCACAGTCCAGTCAACATTATATTCATAAACCAATTACAATCTTAGTATCGCTAATTCGTTTTTCTTATAATGAACAATAAAAATATGTAATAATACCATGTATTCTGTTTTCCATGTTGTACAGGGTTGATTTTTCTTTGTTTTTTTGTGTGCTTTAATTTTCATTACATCTAAAAGCTGCTGTGAACATTGTAAAAAGCGCTAAATAAATTTAATTTATAATTTTCTGAGTGTCTCTTCATCTTTCTGGAACTGTAATGCTAAATATTTAGAGTCATGCACAATCGTGTACGTCAGAGAACGACCTCAGGACCTTCAAAAATCTTCAAAAAATGCCAAGATCTTGCTCATGTCACCTCCACCACACGTCAGTGCAGACGCAGTTCCTTAAGACGCTTCTGCCGAAAACAACCTCAAAATGACAGCTGCATTTTTACTCCACACTGCTGCATTCACCTGTCAGTCAAACCTTGTCATTCCTTTATGAATTACAAGATGTAAATAATGGCACAGGAATGTTTATTAAACAGTTACTGTGGTTAAATGCTCCTCATCGCACTGTCACAAAAGCTACAATATTTCAGCTCAAAAAGTGGTGCAAAGTGGTCTCACTTTAATGATGTCATGAGCGACAGGCTTTTAATGAAACGTTTTAACAACATTTAATGAGCAAAAAGACCTGAGGTGTTGCAATCAAGCTTATAAATCAAATGTCATGTAAACAACCGCATCACATCTTGAGTTATGAAAACAATCTTTTAATAATATTTCCTTATATAAACACTTGACTGAGTTGGATGTATGACAAACCCGCTCTGAAAAAAGATGATGAATTATGGCAGGTTATCAAAATGCAAAGCGGTGATTGTGAAAATGCTTTGGAAAAAAAGGATTTCTGCAAAAAGGCTTTTCCTGCGATCGCATGTCAAGCGTGTAAAAACATGGCAGGTGGTTTTGACAGGTTCAGTGATGGTTGAAAAGCAGAAGAATTTTGCAATGTTATTCAGACACACAAACACACACACCCAGATTTATGTGTGTGGCTGCGCATGTGAGAGCCATTGCAAAAAAACACACAAGAAATTCCTTCCTCGAAACTTTATCTACATGAATATGTATCAGAAGCAGCCCGATCTTACCTTAAACTTATTAAAATAAATCTAAATCTAAAAATTGTTGAGATAGTTGCAGAGGCACCATATCAGTAAACACAAGTCACATGTAAATGTATGAATATCATCAGACAACACGTGTCATTACAAACAAATGACGCTGGAGCTACATTTCTGCATGTTTGTGCAAATTTTGGAAATATTTTCAAAGCATTTCAATCATTCTTGAGAAGTTTCTCTCAGGAGCCCAGATGATTTGCTCCAGAAATGTCTGAGATCATACTGAGATCTCTGTTTGGGTTGGCATGAGACAAATGTGAGATTACTACAGCGTTTCGTTCTGACATGTCATGAGTGATTTTAAATAAATCTAGCTAACAGGGAAAGTTCTCAGAACGTTGATTAACAATATCTAAAAGTTCTCTCCAAGTTATCAAAAAACAATCTAGCAGTAACATTAGTAAAAAAAATTTTTTTAAATTACATATTATATATATCAAAAACGCTATTCAAAAAACATTTGTATAACGTTCTTACAAGCAAGCAAAAATGTTAAATACGTTAAAACGTCTGGACATTTTGAACATTCCGACAGCCTTTTTGTTACTTAATGGAAACGTTAGTGAAATGTTCTTACAGCCTAACATTGTTAGCCGTGTAGACCATAAAAACACGTGTCGGTATCAGACGACTGATTAAGTGTTTTACAAATTACTGTGATTTTTACATTAAGTAAAAGCAGGACTGCTGACTCACAGTGTCAATCCCCCCAGCACTTATTTTAATGGCTGCCACTCTCTGGATAATGTGTGCAGGTATTTAAGCTGTCAGATATAGTAATCTTTAAAGCCTTTAATTCGATATCTATTTTTTCTGTTCTGAGCACAATCTAGTACATTATCTGCGTAATACTCAATCATTCAGTGCAGACAGCGCACAGCTAACCAGAGCCACGTAATCGTGTGTGTGGGTGTTTGTAAATACATTTTACTCAAGTGTTTTACAGTGATATCATACAGCTGTATCTTATCAAGCAGTGTTTAATGGCACATGAATTAGTGCAGAATTCAGCTCTCTTGGGCCAAAGAACAGACTGATGTACAAACAGGTTAACTGAACCTCACCCTGCTCTGTGACTCACCTGTGCTCAGGTACCGTGGGTGGACTGACTCTAGACTCTGTGTCTAGAGACTTCTGATAAAGTTTTTCTCTTTAAAAAAAACATGCATATGCATTTGACATGCAATATTAATGTCAAACCAAAAATGCACGAAGCAGTTAAAAATGCAGGTGTGTGTTGTAAACCCAATATTCAAATTACAAACATGTAAAGAAAATCACACGATATCTTATAATGAACAGGTTCACGAGATAAAATGAAAATAAAGGACTTTTGCTTTCTAGATAACTTCAGCAATCTCACACGTGTCTCCTCTGGAGGTTCAGAAGAGATCTCAACAATGTCTCAGACGTTTCTCAGATTTGTTCCAGGAATAAAAATGTCCAATCAAAAGTCACAACCTGAACTGAAAGTTTTTTTTATCGAATTCTTCCAAGAGGAAATAAAATTGATCAGACGTGAATCTTTTAGCGCAATCAACCCAATAACAGTAAAATAAAACAATAAAACAACAATAAAATGAATTTCTTCATTTCATAAACTATCTGCCAATCAGTGATAAGATGGTCATTTAGCAGCCACAATGAGTGTATCTACGTCTAAATGTCCATACGAGCCAATAAAACACACACACACACACACACACACACACTGGGTCAGCTGAGGACAACCACACCTAAAACACACAACCGCACACATCATGCTAAAACTGAACACAAGACAGCTCTGAACACAACTGAACACAAGACAGTGTTTATGGTGCCATACTTCAGCTCTAAAATCTAGTGAGGTGCCTTGCTGTCTATAGCCTACAAAGGCAGCTACCTTCCAAGACTTAATTGACCCCTACGTGAATGATTTGGAACAATGAACTAAGGGAGAAACTCTGCAGTCCACACATTCAGAGCTTCACCTGTAAAGGTCACATGACAGTTGACAATAACATTTCTTTGACAGTAACATGCTGTTAAGCTAAAAATGCAATACTGTAATTATAGCATATATTATAGAATAAAGCATCATTCTGCTGTTAATATGAATTGTTTTGACAGCCGAGGACATGTAAAATACTCGGGTATCCCCAGCTAACAGAGAATGTTCTCAGAACGTTGGCTAATATTCTCTCACAGTTCTCTCAAAAAACGTAACGTTCTTTCAGTAACGTTAAAACTAATTTTTATTGTAATATAGCATATATATAATGTTTTTGAAATGTTAGGGAAACGTTTAAACATTCTAAAATGAGCTGGGTCAGGGTGAGGCTGTTTTATATGGTTAAGCAACAATCCAATTTTCTTTAAAAATAAAAAAGCCTCGTTTATTTTATTTTTAATTTTTTAATTGCTTTGCTTGTTTGCTTAATGTTTATAACTGTAACTAAATCTCAACACAGTCATAGTTTTATCTAAGCTTTGCTTAACCAGTTAACAAACTCCCTCACACACATCTTGCAGGTTACTCAGTCTTGCGTTTGTCACATGGCTGTACTGTAAGGTGATTCATTCTATAAATACAACACAAAAGACGAGTTCATCTGATTCTCTCTCGTTCTCATCTCAAACACCCGTGACTCACACATCTCTTCACAATACAGAGCCCAGGAATAGAAATATCCGTTCCTCACCTTTGTTCAGGAACGTTCCTCATGCTCTGTGCACAAAAGCAGATTGTGGAGAGTTGACCAGGCCTGCTGAACTAGTGTTACCACTCATACTAAGATCCCTCAGGGTAAAGTCACACAATAGAGTAAATTAACTGCTGGAATCTACTGCTGTTTACATTCACATTACGTTTCTTGGAAGAACTTTCACACAAAAGCAACTTCATTCAGGACTTCAAGGACTTCTGCATTCAGAGGAGACCTTCTGATGTTAGACCTGCATCCTCCACATGATTTTAAAAGAATCAACTTGGGTTCAGCACATCTCTCCTCTGTTAGAGTTTGAGGGCCGTATATCATGTTACATTTAGCCTAATAAAAGTAAATAAGTATGTTTCATTGTTACATTATTGGAATTCTGTGGACGTGTTTGTTGCGACCGCATGCAACAGTTGCGTCTCCATCCCTTATAACAATGAATTCAAAGAAATGCAAATTATAGAAGAGTTCTGTAACCACATCTGATGATGATCCTGCGTTGCATCGGCCTGAACAAAGAGATTTTAAACGCTTTCATGCCACAATTATCACTATTATTTTAACTGTTTTTCATAGCAGTTGAGCACAATTAGACCCCCAGTTTAAATGATTGTAAAAGTTTTTAACTTATACATATGATATATTGTTATGAAATATATTGTTATATCATTTCTTGTGCTATCTTTAAGATTTGTTCTTTTTTAAAATAACAAAAAATGTTGTTACAGGTGCAAAAAACACTCTTGATTTGAAGGATGAAATGTAACATGTTTATTTTATTAATAAATAAAACTATTAATAAATAGATCCAAAGTACTGGACATACACAGCTTCAAAAACAAAAGCAAAAGACTGAAGACCACTAACCCTCATGTCACACAGAAAATCAAGATTTAAAACTGCGTGTTAATAGCTCATTTAAAAGCATTAGAGGTAGGAATTGAATGCTAAGGGGGTAAGTTATTCCATAGCCTGATTCTAGCTACCGAACATGACATTTCAGATGAATCCGCCATAACTGGAGCAAAACTTATCAGCAGATCTGAGATTCTTTACTGGTTGATAAACACCGAGAATATCTGATGCATAGCATGTTACTTATAACTTCCCAGAGCTGCTCCCCACACAGTAACATCTCTGACATCTCATCCCTGGACTCTTACTGTCTCCCGGGAAAACCTCACTGTGACCTTTTGACCTCTCTGCATCACACACAGTAAATCCTCCCGTTTCAAAAAGTTGAACCACAATCTCTTTCATCATCTGAGTGGGTTAAATAAGTTTCTTTTTTTAACCGTGATCAGTAAAAGTTCATCATAGTCACACTCCTGGTAGGAAATGGTAACCAAACACATCCTGATTGTATAATCAGAGTCACTGACTCAACACGCATTGTGTTTGTCAATGATGTAAGTCCCTCCATTGTGTTACAGTGAACAAATCAGCCCTACAGTTTTAAATGTGCTGTTTTTATAGTGTAAACTCACATCTACACACATCTAAACAACTTTCCCAGTGTTAATAATGTATCGTTAAGCATCTTAATTGATAGCGTATCAGTTACACATGCTATCAAAACCTTTGTGTTGAGTGCATTTACAGACCATTATGATCCAAAATGGAACGTTGTGTTCCAGCTAACAATTTTAGGTTGAAAGAACATTTCCATAACGTTTCCATTAAGGGAAAAATTAAAAATTAAATTTTTAGGAACACGGTATAAGATGTTGTATTAAGGACGTTATTCAAAATGTTTTTTATTTCTGTAAGGTTTTAAACATCCCACTAATAACCTAAAGTAATGTTTTTGAAATACAAGATATTTAAAGGTAAAATATATATATAGTGTTTAAAAGTACTACAAATTTAAAAAGTCTACTAATGTTACTGCAAGAACGTTATTGATAACTTTCAGA
>JAZGTK010021548.1:0-10577 GCA_036877625.1 Ambastaia sidthimunki
AGGAGAGAACCAACACCCCTCTTGATTAGCCAAGTGGCTCTGTGGTTATTGGCAAATGGCAATAGTCTTAAAATTTGTCTTATATATCATTCTATCACCAATACCAACCATTTTTTAAAAATGATATAGTGATACATGCATCTTAATCTGTGTTATGCAGCCACCTAGTGGAGGTACAGAAGTACCTTGGTTGTGTGTGAAATTTCTGGTCACCTTTAACAGATAATAAAAGTGAATTGTAGAATAATATAATGCAATGTTCTGGAATGCGTTGTCCTTACAACTGCCTTTATGCTATATTGGATAATAGCTACACTTATCAGTTTCTAAAATGGTTCTCAAGATTTTTTTCCCTATTACCATGACTTCTAACAAATTTAAATAATAAGCAGTTTATTCTGCACCAAACCAGCCACAAAACATGAGCTGAGATATCACAATCCCTTTAACTGCAAATAAACAGGAATAACAGTTGGGCTACTAAATATACTGACATTTTGCGTAATGTCTGAGGATTCCACTATACTGCACAGTAGCATTTGCTTGGATATACAGTACAATACAGTATTTCCAATAAATAACATCAGTCAAAATGTACTGGAAAAAATACAACAGTTTTGGGAAGCTTTTGCTTACTTGGAGCTGCCTGTTAACATTTTAATTGAGAGATTAAATGGTATGTTAAAGAGTGATGAAAAACATTCGCATGCCCTATTTATACAGTAGCTTGGATATGTCCCATATGACCCAAAGGAAGGGCATTCATGATAACTAAACCTCATTATTATGGCTCTGTCAACACTGTTAAGATGTTTTTAACATTGACTAGAATCCAGTGAACTAGTGCTAAATCAAGGTAGGAAGGGAGCCATTCCTGTGCACTTTTGGTCTTTGGCTTTTGACTTGCTTGGTCCAGAGCTCACCCCAGACCCCATTTTGACATATGCAGCACAGTCATTGGACAGAATGGTTGTCATTATCCAGTCCGACCTGTAGCTTGTAGGCAGGTATAAAACCAGCATCAAGGTTTGTGCTTGAAATGAGCCTCAACTAGAAACAGGATAAATATTTTAAATGTCAGTGAGCTTGTAAAGGAATAAACTTCACTTCAAATCAGACTGACCTACTGTATACGTCTTCCTAAATGTTGGCCACATCAACATTAAGCAGTAATAAGTTTAAAATATGAAGTCTATTATGAAATATTGAAGACTCATCTTGCACATATGGGCACATATTTTTGTCTAGTAAATATATACCTGCGTATTCCTGCGGCATCATGGGGCGGTTGACGACTCTCTGAAAGGCAGCAATCCAGTCCTTTTGCTCCGCCTCTGTTTCACAGGCAAACAGGAACTTCCTGTCAGGCGTTTCAATGGTGATACCATACTTCCAATGGTAGCCCTGGATGGATGGTGGTAGCCCAGATACAACTGTATAGCTGTTCTCCTTGCTGCCAATGAACACTTCTCCACGTGCATATGCATCCTACAGAAGACAGAAAGTTAAACTAAAGGCCATTCTGGAAATGTAATTTTTTATTAGAAAAATAGTTTACTCACTAAAGGATCTTTAAAATACATTAGCCTCCTATCGTCCATAGTGAACCATCTTTTCTTAAAGCCCTCTGTGTGCTTAAAAAGAGAGAAAGACAATATAAATCAATGTTTTTTCCTTTTCACTCTCAACCTCAATGCTGTCACTACACGTGATGCTCTGTGCGTCGCCTTTCAGCGAAACCTTCGTTCTCTTTCTCATCTTAACATGTAATGGTCACTCCTCGCTTCCTACTCAAGAAACGTCTCCACTGTTAAATCAACTTACTACCATAACAAAATTAACAACCGTCCCGGTTCTCCCTCTCTTTTCAAAACCTTCTCCTCACTACTCTGTCCTCCTCCACCACCTCCGTCATCTGCCCTTACAGCCGATGACTTTGCTAAATTCTTTATATAAAAAACATCAACCATCAGCAGCCAATTCTCCACATCTCATTCTGACAACCACACCTCACACACAACTAATTCCCTGTCTTCCTTCTCTTCACTTTCGGAGACAGATGTCTCCAAACTTATCCTCTCTTGTCACCCTGCTACCAGTCCGCTTCTGGGAGATCCTATCCCCACTCACCTCGTCTAGACCATTTCCTCTTCTGTAACACCAATGTTCACTCTCATCATCAACACCTCCCTTCACACTGGAACTTTCCCCACAGCTTTTAAGCAGGCTCGGGTAACCCCACTGCTGAAGAAACCTTCTCTAAATCCTGCACTCCTTGAGAACTACAGACCGGTATCTCTTCTCCCATTCATTTCCAAAGCACTTGAGCGAGTTGTGTTCAAGCAACTCTGTACTCTCTACAGACGATACTACAGTAGCTGCTCGCATTGCAGCCTGTCTAAGAGACATTTCAACATGGATAAAGGACCATCACCTTCAGCTCAACCCTGCCAAAACAGAACTCCTGATAATACCAGCAAACCCATCACTGCATCACAACTTTTCCATTCAGTTTGGATCATCAACAATAACTCCTTCCAGAACAGCCAGGAACCTTGGAGTTATGTTTGATGATCAGTTAAATTTTACGGATCACATAGCTTCAACAGCCAGATCCTGCAGATTTGCCTTGCATCAGGAAAATCAGACCTTTCCTCTCAGAAATGTCCTTACAACACCTTGTACAAGCTCTTGTTCTCTCCAGATTGGACTATTGCAACGCTCTCCTGGCAAGTCTACCAGCAAGTACTACCAAACCACTGCAAATGATTCAGAATGCAGCAGCGAGGGTAGTCTTCAACGAGCCAAAGAGAGCACGTCACTCCTCTTTTCACCAGACTGCACTGGCTACCACTGGCTGCTCGAATCAAGTTCAAGGCATTGATGGTAGCTTTCAAAACAACCACTGGGTCTGCACCAAGTTACTTAAACTCATTGGTACGGACCTATGTGCCTTCCAGAAGCTTGCGTTCTGCTAGTGAGCAGCGCCTAGTGGTGCCACACCACAGAGGCAAAAAATCACTTTCACAAACCTGCTCCTGGACTGTTCCCTCCTGGTGGAATGACCTTCCGATCTCCATCAGAACAGCTGAACCTCTATCCATCTTCAAAAAAAGACTAAAAACACATCTTTTCCTACAGCACCTGACCATTCGATAGCACGTATCCTACTTCTAACACTTCTTTCTTCCTTACTTCCTTATTTCGTTCTTTCTTTCTTTCCTTCAAATAAAAACAAAACAAAAAAACAATTGCAGTTGTAAATTATACTACACTAGGCTAGGGAGACTGACACGACATTTGCACACTGTTACTGTTTCTATTGTTCTTTCATTTGTAAGTTGCTTTGGATAAAAGCGTCTGCTAAATGCCTAAATGTAAATGTAAACAATATGTAAAAGATAATACAGTCAGCAGATCTTTATCACAATATAAACTTAGATGGTATATATCACCCTAAAGGGTATTTTGGATATTTGGGATAATCTGACTGTACATTACCTAACTTGTTACATGACTATTTACAGAATAACTATAAATATGGATAGACGTGAAATATATGAGTTAAAAATTACTACGAGACTAACAGTACTAGGACAACTATAGGAAATCAGTTGCAACAGTCATTTAGTTATACATCTTAGTGGTCATTATATAAAAATATTGGTAGTATGCCTCATTTAATCAATTAAAATGAATTATTATATAGCTATATAATAAGTATCTACATATTGACACACTGGGATTTCTACGGCAACAAGCTGTTTTCTTCTTTAAATGAGATGAAAAAGGTGAAAAACTAAAAACACCTGAAAACACTTACTTACCCGTGGACCCGTTTTTTCCATGTAACCTTCCTTCATGAAGTTTCGTGTCAGTTTTGGTATCAGCTAAATTAAAACCAGGCAACAGAAAAGAAAAACACACCTTATGTCAATAGGTCCATATCTGTGTGTACACATCATTTATCTGATATTCAAAAAAACATAGGTTATATTAAGATTATATTTGTGTTGAATAGAGAGTTCTGTAATGTTCGTAAGTCATGTTTATGTGTATATGCCAAAAATTAGTTTTACATACGTCCTCATCATTAGCTCCAGGAAATGCCACCTTTTGGTAATGAAAACGTGCTGCCCGGATTGCAGTGAACCAGTCCACCATTTCCTAAACACACACATGCAATAAGGCTTACTGGAGCATTTTGCAGTGTTTACCTGCAGCCAGTAGAGGCTGCTTTATGTTGCTGTAAATCTTTCATTGTACATCCTCCACAAGGTACAGTATATCAAGTTCTTGTTGTCTGTGTCTTCAGATAAGAATGTTTCAAGTCAAAATAAATGTTTGTTAGCAAAGGCTGAGGACAACAACTAAAGCACAATAGTACTATGAGGTAAAAGAGTAAGAGTTTTTAGAACAAAAGTTTATAGAACATAAAAAAACACACAGGCTTTAGCTTTGTGTTAGAACCACCACAATGAACAATGCAGTAGTACATCCTCTGGTTTGACTTACAAACAAGAAATGCCCCAGATTGGCCATTCCAGCCAAATTTAGCTTCAATTAGTATAACAAATTAAAAAGCAAAATTCTAAGTGATTCACATTTATGGCTGATGCATCATCTAATTTTCATTTTTTATTAAATTAAAAGTCTGTGTCAGGAAAAATATAGTTTTCTTTTATCTTTTGAGATAAACACTTGCCCTCTCCCTCTCTCCAATGTTTTGAAGGTAGTCTACTATCCCTCAATCATGCAGTTTTTGATAATGGTTAAAGGTTAAAAGAGACTTAATATGGGATGCCAGTATAGATCGTATAGACAATGACAGTTATCTGTTTTACCAGTTACCTGTGTAGGTGGTGTTGAACTTTTAAGAACTGTTCATAAAGACACTGTTATGCCATCCATACACCATACATAAGCTACTTCTCATTTCTGACGCTAGACAGATTAATACATTTAAACACATATATACACATGACCAACCATATTTGTATCTGAACAAAAAATCTGGCCCAGTTATAAACATGTACACCAGACTTTCATGTAAATAAAGAGAAGAAAACTAATTTATAACTAGTTTTGGAACAAGTAGGTGAACCTTATAGGTGAACCTCATGGAAAAAATAAAATAAAAAAATGTTGATTCTGACACATGCATAACCATTATTTAAACATAAAACCTACTACCCCTTTCTTCTCACCCCCCAACAGGCATCACATCAAGCAATGAAATATTGTACTTTTGTTAAAATTGTATGTATGTTCGGCTGGTGTTTATTGCGTTTTTGATTTATCGCTTCTTTCTTCTCCTCACATTGTAAGTTGCTTTGGATAAAAGCGTCTGCTAAATGCCTAAATGTAAATGTAAAAAAATATGATGGCTTTAAATAACAAACCTGAATTACAACATACAAGCACATTACAAGCACAAGGCTGGGGGATAAAACAGTACTGGTATTTATTGACCGTACAGCTTTGTCAAGAACAGTAGGAATAAAATGTTCAATATAATGCTTAATAGTGAAGTAAATAATGAAGTTTCTTTGCTTTAATAGCGATATTGTGCTACAGTTTACATTTAATGGCTGTGCGCACCTGTTCATGCATGCATGTCTCTGTCATTAACATTGCTATTATTCATTATCACAAAAGTGTATTTTCATGCATTTTAATGTTGTGTTTGTTTAAACTTTTAAGCGATTTACTTGCACACTTTTCTGACATATGTATGACCACACTCACCTTGTGTTGAAGGTTTATTTAAAAGTGTGCCCTTTTTCCTGCTGGTCTTTCTTTTAAGTTTACACAAAGTTATCAACAGTTGGCAAAACAGAATTATATGAAACATTAAATTGCGATACATTTAGCTATATCACCCAGCCCTAATACAACATTTGCAATTTAAAAATATGATCTTGACAGAAACATTATCTGCTTTGTAACCTATTGATACATCTATACTTAACACATTAATACATCTTGATGGAGCTGATGAGAGCACTGGGCGGTCATTGTCATTGTATGATGGCACATAATAATGAAAATTGTTGTGGAAGTGTCTACCAAATATGTAAATGTACTGTAAATGTAAAATTATGTAGACCAAAGACCCAAGATCATCTCAAAGAGAAATAAAAAGGAATGGCATGATACCTTACTGTCCTCATGGTATACAAAGATATTTCTGGTGCTGTTGTCTTTGAGATATGTGATCTGCAGTCCACAGGGGTTGCCTACTTTAGCTGGCTGGAAAGTAGCATTTAAAGTTTCAATCCTCATTAGGGCCTTTGGTTCTCTTGCCTGGAAGATAAAGAAAATAACTCAGCTATAAACACAAGCCTTCTTAACAGCAAAACATTTTGGGTTGGGAACCAACCAGAGTGTCCCTAGACCCACATCACGTGTGTGTGTGTGTGTGTGTTTGTGCGCTTTTACTTAACCATGCTGTACAGACAAAAGTAACCCCAAAAGTAAGCTAAATCTGACAGGGAGCCTCAAGTGGAAAAAACATTTAAACAAACACACATGTTTTTTGTTTTTATTTTTAAATTTAAAAAGGTTGCTTTAGCTAAAAAGGTTTCAGTTAGTGTAGCAGTGTGTATGTGGTGTTTTTGTTAGTTTTGGATAAGTAATGTTTCAGTTCAATTTAATATTAACATGATTAAATAAAGTAAAGGCAGATTTTGTAAGGGTTTTCTTAATCACTACTGGCTGATGTATAGTTATTTATTTGTAGTTACCTAATTTTGGCCCATCAAATTCTTTGTAAACACCAAAGGTGCATCTTTGGGTTAAGGGTTAAAGCAACACTACAAATGTCTAATTACAAGTACTTTTGGAACCTGATGTCCGAGTAGGTTTTTTGTTTAGTAATTAACTGGTCTGTCTAATTTCCACAAGGTGGCGTATTCATGCAAATTTGGAGCTAGTTGGCGAACATAGGTAGGCATTATTACATTTACATGGTAACCTCTTACAGGTCTTTATAGCTTTCAGGATCTGTATAATGCAAAAAGGTAAAAGAAGGTAAGAGGCAAGTGGGATGCTGCCTTCCTCTGAAACATTTTCTGCTGGTACTGCTGTTGTACACAATTCTCATCTGTTTTTGATGGGCTGTGAATGGATCACTGTTTTTCTCCTTGGACTAAAATATTGGGTAATTAACTTATTTTATAATTGTAATAAAAACAATTTTACATAAAAACAACATTTATCAAGTTTATGGTAAACTCTCATTTAGATAATAAATGCTACATAAATGTGTGTGTGTGTGTGTGTGTGTAAAAAGAACAAAACTAACATCCTGCTTGTTGAAGTATTTGAGCGCTCCCTCCCTCTCAGACAGAATAAACTTGCGACTAAAGAACTGCCCGTTGTCTCGACCACGTTTCCATAGAAACCCTTCTCTGTACCCTAAAAAAGCAAGAAGAAGAGAGAACACAGAAAGCATGAGGCAGAGCTTTTCCACGTAACAATGAACTTGTATGTAGTGTCCATAAATATCTACATCCTTAAACATATTTTTGTAGGGAGGAAGTTGTAGCTTATTGTATATGATGTTGCGTGTTATTGCCAGGTCATTTTTATGGGGTTCTGTGTGGGTTTTAGCATGATGCCTATGCTGTTGCTAGGGTGTTTTGTGTACTTGCGGGGGCATTGCTATGCGGTTGTTCAGGTATTCTGGGTGGTTGCCATAAACTGGCTCAAGTAAAAACAGCCAACGTCTCTACAAGTCTCTATGTTTTATCACACACCAGGCAAAAATCAAAGGTCCAATCACTTAAAAGTCTGTGTGATTTAAGGTATCTTTAGCATCCTTAGCACAAACAGTATGGGGTGAAACTATAGGGTGTAAGCTTAATACTTAGGTTTAATACTAAGGCTAAGATTAGAGCTAACAAGGTTAAGATTAGTAATTGACGCTTGCCATAGTTATCACCACTTATCAGAACCTAGTGTCTCTGTCTCTTTCTCAGTTTTTTTATTTTAATTAAGCATAACTTACATGCTCACATCGCATTTGCTATGTTTACAGAAGCATAATAGTAGGATAAAAGTAGATTTTCTGTTTTACCTGCTGCCTGTGTATTTTAAAGACTTACAGCTAAGTTGCGTTCCTGTAGCTCAATAGGTAGAGCATTGCGTTAGCAGTGCAAATGCTGTGGATTTGATTCCCGGGAACACACATTATGATATAATGTATATCTTAAATGTACTGCAGGTTGCTTTGGATAAAAGTGTTAAATGCATAAATGTAAGATACTGCTGCATAGCACTATAAAAGAAAATCACTCACCTTAAACTTGTGTGTCAATAATTAGTACAGAACTTTACTTTATATGTAAAAAGTCAAAATTGCAAAAACATACTACACAACTTTATGTGCCACATTGGCATCATGAAGGGTTCAGGGCTCAGAGCTGCTCTTGAAGCTGTCAAGATAAGCTTTCGAGGCAAGAATGAACACACTAAAGCAGTGGTTTTCAACCTGTGGGCAACGGTATTGCAGGGGGGGCGCTGGTTATTATCAACAGAAATAATAATATTGCTAATGTATATAACAAATAGCAGGTTTATTGAAATTTTTTTGCAGTGGGCCGCGGAAACATGTGTTTGGTTGTCTGGGCCGTGAGTTAAAAAAGGTTAGGAACCACTGCACTAAAGCATTACTTAGCATGTTGATGGTAAGCTAACTTAGCTGCTAACATAGCTTAAGGTCAAACTGATAGCGGTAAAACCATATTAAAAAGAATGACATGCTAACAACCAGGCAGTCAATCACTTCCATGGGGCACAAAATTGGACTTGGATTTATAGAAGGAGTAGCAAAAGATTTTCATATGCTTTAAAATAACAGATGATGAAAATTGTTGAAAATTACAATTGACACGTTTTGGCATAAACCAGGGAATATAATGACCTGGAGAAAATGAGTTTCAAAAAATCGATTTAAAACCTATTTGTAAAAGGTGTTTTAAAAAATAGTATTTTTTTAAAAAAACATTTTTGAAGTGTTATATCTTATAAACACTAGGTGGTGCTGTCTTTAAACTTCATCTACTTAAATTCTCATCTACTTTTAGGACAAAATGGCGGTAAAGTTGTCACATTTATTCATTTCTTAAAATAATTGAGGAGTATTTTAAAGTCTAGGTAAGTCTGTTGTAAGTGACACCCTTCTTACTGCCAGTTGGTGGCGTTATGACTGTGACCCACAATAGCCACATCATTGTGATCAGCCCACAACACCAAACAGATTTTTGTAGTTTGCTGTAAATCTCAAAATATATGCAGAAGATATAAGACACAACCTGTTCCCCTTTGAGACACAAATTGTGTGACATGAGACACAATCTGTTCACAATTTAACACCTTCAACGTCTGTTCTTTTTCCTGAAGTTTAAAATTAAATGGGTAAATTTAAGGGGATTTTTTAAAATCTGTTTTAAGTTGCACACTTTCTTCCACCAGTTGGTGGCACTGTGACTTTGACTCACAATAGCCACCTCATGTCATCAGTCCAAAATCACTGAATTCACAAAGCAAATATGAGCCACTTCCTGTTTCCATTTTTTGTCATAAATGTATTGCCTTCCAATGTCGTTTTGCCATAATTTTACTGCCTTGCCATGGCAACCGTTCAAAATATCAAAAATTCTGCACCTTCATTGTCTTGGCATGATGCTAACCAAGTTGGCAATATGCTGAATTTTTGATCTAAGCATTTTGATACATTTTTCTCTTGACCATGAGGGGGCCTAAAACTCTACAGGTTCTCTCAGAAGATGGTTTCGATAAACCATACCATGTTCCATTATGACACGTTCATGCACGTTCATGCACACCAGTTTTAAAAACTAGACATTGTTGGACTTGTCAGAAAAGGGATCAGCCAAACAATCGGAGGAAAAAAGAATTTTGTTTCAAGGACTTACGGTTTAGAAGTTGAAACTTTGAACTGTTGGTGGTACTGCAGGGTTTCAGATTCAGACTCCAAACTGGCTATAGTAACATTTCCTCTCATCTAACTAAATTTACTTCCCTATGTACATTTCTATGTATGGACTATGTATGGACTGCCATAGACTTCACTAGTGGAAGAGAAAGAAATGTATCTGCAAGCAGTAATTATGGGCTCAATCATTGAAAAAAATAGATTAGAAAAAATGGATTAAAAAGAGCTGCTAAAGAAAACAAATAAAACCCACTGCAACACAATAAAGGATTTATAATTTTTGATCAATATGTGGTGGTGCTATACTATCAAGATAATGTGACAATGACACAAAGTTTCAAGTTAATATTCAAAAGTTTTCCAAAGATATAGCCTAAAGTCCATTTTGTATGCTTGCCATCAAATTCGTTGTGGAAGGAATACAATAGTGAAAGGATTTGAAATAAAATATAAAATAATTAATCAATCAATGTGCTACTGCACTGTGTACTTTTTTTATAAATTTGAGAGGGGTGCCCTGTTTTCTAGTTTTCAAGCACCTGCCCACCAAAATGTCTGTGCACAGTCCTGGTAAAACCATCAGTGTCTTGGTGATTAGTGACATGACAATGACAGT
>JAZGTK010021550.1:0-10577 GCA_036877625.1 Ambastaia sidthimunki
GTTAGATCTTCACTTTTCATGCGTCTTCACAGAGCCTGAACTGGTGAGAAGGGCTCATGCAAATCAAGACTAAATAATATCATGAGAACTTGCACGTGTAACATTGTTTTTTATTTAATCTTTAAATCTCTATGTATTGATTTCATTTCGGTCAGTTATTTTATACGTTACCCTTACTTAAAAAAGGACCAAATTTACACATTTCATAAACATCCATATTTACATACTCAAAAGACAGGTTTGTTTCGGGGGCTGGTAATGAAAGAGGCAGAAGTTGTTCATACATTTATTTTTATGTTTTGTCTGTACATCACAATTACTTGTCAAAATTACAATGGTTTTACAAACACTTATAAAAGCATACAGGGCATTTTGGGACATACAGTTTCACAGCATTTCAGAATGCAATCACCAAACCTTTCTGCTTTTGTAATGATAAAAACCAGTAGACACATTCAATGGGTGATTTAGTTTACACTGGGTATGACTTCTTAAAGACACAATCTGAAAATCCTTAAATAAATTTTAAATAAACTCTAAAGGGCTGCTATTGTATGAGGGCACAGTAATTAATCAATTAAACCTTTTACTCAATAATTGTACAGGACAACACAGCCTCCCAAGACTGGGCTATTATGAACTGTGTCTGGGTTTATCATGTGTCTCATTTTATTTAGTCTGGTTTTCTGACGAGTTTAAGACCATATTGTGTATGTACTTAAGTTAATATTGCAAATGCATGAGAGATTCTATGTGTATTGACGTATAACTAGTGTGTTTGTCATTCGTGTTTCTGTGTGCATGGGTGATATCGGGAGTGTTTTTTGTAGGAAGGGGGATAAGATACGGCACATGGTTCGACCTCCTGTCTGTCTATGAAGCCGCCTGAGGGGCCTTTCTTTGACCTCAGCCTCTTTCCCCCCAGGGACCCCCAAACCCCATTGGGATCCCCAGAGAACATGAAGGTGGGGAGGGGGCGACACGTGTCTTGGAGAACCCTGATGCAGTGTGTGTTTAATGCAGTCCAGTAAGATGCTGCGTGTAGTGTCTTTTCCGAATATAAACGTGTATAGGAACTCCCATGTTCACATTATTATGTTGGGGCTTACTAGTCATTGAGAATAAGTTGTGAAAGTGTTGAGAACAATAGTTTAGAAAAAATGTCTTAATAAGTAAAATGTATTTTTGTTTTTCCTGCTCTGCAAAAAAATCCTTGGTCTTTGAAACAACAATGAGGGTTATTTTATTTGGCATACATCTGGAACAATTGTTTTTATCAAATGCATAACTGTAACAGTGCGGGCCACAGCAGCAAAACTCTGTAGTGATTTCCATGTTTTCCGATCATATCCGTGTGGCCACACTGATAACGAACTGCACCTCTATAACAAAGACATGTAGGCCTGAACTCAATCAGTCTCGGGTTTAGGCGCAATAGCTGTTGTGAATTTCCGATTCAGATTCCTCATGTATCCCAGACAGTATTATCGCCTTTTATCCCACAGTCGTTGTGGTCGGGATTGTGTGCGGGGTGAGGGGCGACGAGCACGCGTTTCGTTTATCAGTCTGTTGACAGTCGCGCAGCCGCGTGCATTCAGCGCATTATCAAGAGCACGCGCATGTATTTTGCCATTAGTAACGCCTGGCCATGTCTGCAAAGACTGCTATTTACATAATAAAATCATTTCTGCACTACACCGAGGGACCGATTTGTTTCAAACGAATATGTGTATGTGGGTCGAACGTGAATAAAAAGGTCCATCTAAATGTCTTTTCAATTGCTAAACATTTATTTAACAAAAGGCGACAATAAAAGCTGGAGTTTTCTAAATTAAAAGGGAATAAAAATAAGAACTGAATTTATTAAAGAAGATTTAATATATAATAAAGATTTAAATTAATAAACTTATTCAATGTCTTTTTCATTAAAGAAAGCTGTTTTGCTTCCTAAACGATGACTGGTTTTCTCAATTTAAATTTTGCATTTATTTATAAGGATATTTGTTTTTATATTTGTTTCTATAACAAAGATCAAATCAATTTATTTACAATTTGCATGAATTGTAATTTGGTCTTATGTTTATTTTAGGATATGGCAAGATTCAAATGTTTTGTGTTGGTAAACTACATTTATTTGTCTACCTTAAAATATAGATCACCATTTTTACCTACAAGCTTAAACACTATTTCTTAGCTATATGTCCAATGATTTTTCCACGAAAATTATGACTTAAGCCAAAATTAAATTCATTTAAATGTAACATTTTTAATTTAATTAGATTTTTATTAAAATGCCTGAGTTTCATTTTAAAATGATATAGACTATTTTTATTATAAACGTTAAACATCAGCATTCGTTGTGTTTTATGGGTTAGTTGGATGCAATGTAAGAATATAACGTGTAGCCTAAAAAAAAGTGCAAGGCAACTTTCTTCTGATGTTTAGCTTAACTAAAATTTGAAAAACATCTAAAAACATCTGTCTGTGATCGTTCGTTATTGAAAAATAAGTGTTGTCAATAGATAATTGTGGAGCGTTAAAAAGTAGGCGAAATAACTTTAACCTTATTGTAACTGGCACGAAGAAAAAAATATAAGCTATAGTATTAACATCCTGTGTACATTTATTAAAGTGTATTAAAGTGCGACACCAGCAACGTCTCGTTTAGTCTGAATAACTGTCAGGGTGATTATTATTTGCTTTTATTGTCTTCACAGTGTCGTGTGTTTCGGCGACAGAAATCTAGCCCGAGGGGCAGGACCCTCTCCCAGACCCCGTTTGGCTTTCTTTTGTGAGGAACAATCATAATTATTCATAAATAAATACGTAAACTTTGACCCCTCTTAACATCTGCGGCAATTGCCCGGAGCTGATATGTGATTTATTGCTGACAGTTTGAAATTATTTAAATGGTGAGTTTGTAACAGAAGCTGATCGTGGGCCTCATGTGTTGGTGCTTGTGCTGTGTTCTTCTGTTTAAATCCTGTTTTATCACATCTAGGCCACATGAACATCGGACTTCTTTGCGTCTAATTCACTGCGTCAAAGGTTTGGGCATTTTTTGGAATGACAAAATCGTGAAATATTAAATATTCTAAAATAGTATTTTTTATTTCCACTGTTACTACTTGAAGGTTTAATCTCGTGCTTAAGATTTTCATCTAGCAGTCGTAATGATGTCGCCTAAATGTAGGTCATAACGCAATGTTTGCAAGTTTCGCAAAGCATTGTGCCACTAAAAATAACCGGGACAGATACAAGCGTACCTTTTTTAAACCATTAAATCTGTATTAGGCCTCTTGTGTATATTCGTTTGGTCCCAATGCATAAAAATGCAAAATGGTTCGCAGATATGGTGATATTGTATAAAGAGATGACCCCCCCCATATAAGGTGGGTGGACAGTGTAATGGTGAATGTATTGTTTTTTATTGTGCATATAGAATTTCTGTAACATGCATTTTAAAACCACAGTAGTTATAGTGACTGTGCTGAATGCTGCTTTTTGTCCCTCAGACAGTCTAATAATGACTGGTCTCTGGTTCTCTGTAGCTCAGGTGAGGCTTGCTGCTGTTGGCTTTTCTCTTGGCATTCACCGCGTGCCTTAATTGTATTAAAATTAAATCAAGGTCCACTGTGAACACAAAGAGCACAAACCCAAGTTTCCAAACCTTGCACTGCGTTCTCCTGGTCCACTTTTTCTTTTTCTACGAATGATTTTTGTTGTTCTTTATCCAGGCAGTCGGCTCTGACTATAAAGATGCTTATATCACACAAATAGTTATATCGTGCATATTAGCCTCCCTTCCAGTTGTCTATCTTTGGTCCAGTCTGTACATCTTGTACTTGTCCGTGAGTACCATGTTTCTATATTCATGTTAAAACATTTTTCTCTCACCTGTCCTTCTGCAGCTGCTGTGGGTGTTGTGTTAGTACAGTCCATACCAGAGTTCCTATTCACACACAATTGCACAGTCACACACACACGGACACCTACAACACACTATGGCACATTTTTCCTCAGCCGTTTTCCAAGAATTCCATACACACTTCTGATGTGAGCGTGTGTGCGCGTGTACATCGTTTTAAATCACACAAATCCTGTCGCCGAGTGGCCTAAATGCGTGGTAAAAACAAAACATAAATAACAATGTGATCATATTTAAGACATACACACACAAAACAGCATTTCAACCCCTTCCGATTCAAACATATTTACAACCTTCCGTGCTGAAATCCACAATGCTGACTACACTGTACTGAATACATGACCTGAGAAATTGCATGAGAGGCAGAGAAGGAGAGAGAGATAAAGAGGATCTACCTTTTGTTGTACCATTCTGCAAGAAGCCCTGGCACCTGCCTTCTGTTTCTTTCCAGTAGACCTTTCCTCTCTCGGCCAAACAAAGAGGACCAGCAAAGCTGTTTGTGAGGGATGTGTGAAGATGCAAAGCTATGCACTGTTCTCGCCCTTCATCAGTTTAGCAGCACATCCACCGCCATGATAAGATGCCTGCCAGCATCGCAATGTAAAGCTAGCGCTTCCCTATGACGGTCTGTTCTCTCTACCTCCCTCTCTCTCTCTCTCTCTCCTTATTTCCTCTCTCCCCCCCACCTCTCTCTCTCTTTCTCTCTGTCTTTTTATTCCTCATCCTCTCTCAGCATACACCTATACCACAAGTAAAAACAAGTATGGGTTAAAATCACATTTGAAGAGTTAAAGCCAATGATGACATTTGAAATAAAATGCATACATTACATATAACAAAGGATGTAGAAAATAAAAAAAATGACCACAGTATTTCAACACATTCGTTATACAGCCACAAGAATTACCCAAAGCACTATCTATTTCTTCTTCCTCTAACATTAAGCACAAAATTTTAGCTTTTTCTTCCATTCTTGCTCTACTGGAGAAAACAACCCCGTAGACAAGCGTATATCCCGGTGTAGTTCCGTTCAGTTCTTGCTATTCTCCATCCATGGATGAACAGGGGTGTTGCACAAGCTTTACCCCAGATGAAGCTCCTTTCCTGGGGAGAGCAGGGTTGCAGTGTGATGTTCTGGGGGTGGGGTGGAGGGGGCAGGGGAAAGGTAGGCAGGTAGGAAGGTTTCATGCATGCAGGAGGAGAGAAGAGGGGATGTCAGGTTCTGGGATGCCGCAGTCGTTTAAAAAACAACAACAAAAAGATGAGTATTTCCCCGTACCATAAGCTAAATCCATCTGACAGTGCACGCTCTAAAAACATATTTAAAAAAAATATATAATGCGAATATACATATATAAACACAAAGGCATATATGTATATAAATCCAGAGGAAAAGGGAAAGAGCAGGTATGTAGGGGATGAGCAGCTCACACACACAGACACACACTGCGCTGCACACACGCTCTGGCTACAATTTATGCTCTCTGTTTGACACCACCCCCATCTCCCTGGGCACACACACACACACACACACACACGTGCGTCTAACGTCCCAGCTGATCGTGGAAGAGAGATTAGATTGTGGGGACAGCTGGCAGGGATTACACACACGGGGGGTTGACTGAGCAAGGGTGGGGAGACCCTCTCTGACCAATATATACACATACACACACTTGCATTAACACAATAAGCACCTAATGCATATATATTTATATATATACACACACACAAAGAATGTACAAATGCATCTAGTACAACCTTGTGCTTACCTAGAAATATAGAGATATCACCTACATGACTGCAGTTACATTTGGAAATAAGGTGCATGCACACACACACACAAACACACACAATGTAAATGTAAGACACAAAATAGTGCACAGGCTGTACATTTGACGGTCTAGGCATTGACGGTTAATTTATGGTAATACATACTGACTACAAGGGGGATGGTGGGGGATGCCACCATTGACCTTTGACCCTGGAGCACTCCATCTTTTCAAGATGATCAGCTGATTGTAGAAGGGGGGCCATGAGGAGACAACCCAATATGCTCCACTGATACACACACAGATACGCCATATATCATGCATGATATAACACCAGCCACTACTTCATTAATGTGTAAAATCATTGCAAATCAGAGGGGCAACATATGTCTGAACAAACCTATAAAGCAAAAAAAAAATTATTATTAGTTTTTTGCATTATAATTGACAACCATGGTGTGGAATCTGGATGCATTTCAAAGCATGAAACCCCATTGAGCTAGCAGTACAGAGAAGATCAATACTGTTTAGTCTTGGATTTTGAACAGTGTTTGAACTATAGCTGACATTTAAATCAATTCTATGCTTCAGCATATTCTGTGCAGACAGCCACAAAAACATTCTGTTCTACCAAAAATATCATCTTTATAATTCTATACAGAAGATTGGATTGTTAAATAGACCCTAATTTTAAAATTCCTCTTTATTACACATGGAAATAATTATTTGATATATAAAAATCATTATACTCTGTAGTAATTTAACATATGATGTAATTTTTTAAAAATAGAATAAAATACTGTTGGTGTGTAAAACAATCACAGCCACCTTTAAAACGGTGTGTTTGTGTGTATTTGTTTGCACACTGAGAATGTGTCCACGCATTATTTATATTTTTGTCAATGCATGTAAATTCCTACATGAGATCTTTATTGTATATTTTTGCATTAGATGTGTGTGGATGCCCCAGGAAGTTGCACAAATATAAATTGTATGCAAATGAAAAAGATTAGGGCCACTGTATGTGTGCGTGAGCACTAGCCTAGCCTGCATTCCTCCTTGTGGCAGCGTCCTCTGAGCGCACTTTAATCTGTAATCTGACAGATTAGCAAATAGGACCGTTTGAGCTGGATTATCACCTCATTACAAATGACGAGCATCCCAGGACCTGCTCCGTCTGTGTGTGTATTGGCATATTGTGTGTTTTTTCTATCTTTGTGTGTGTATGTGCTTTAGCGTGATAAGAGCTCAATTTAAATACTCATCCATGCAAGTGTGGGCGTTTCTTTAAAAGTGACTACATTGCAGTATATTCAAATGTTTCATGTTGGAGTATTCGATTTTCTGTCCTGATTATAATACACATTTGGAGTATTAAATGTTTAAATGAAGGCTACGGTTTGTAGCCGTCCTGTGGTCTTTAGAGATCAGAATTCAACACATTAATATTTTTTTAATTACGGACGTTTTTTCTTATACCCTGTGTTTTTTAAAAAAGTAGAAAGAAAGATGTATAAGCTTCATTGAGAAATGTATATTTTTTATTTCCGTCGTTCAAATAGTGTATGTCAGCATCAGATGAAAATTTCCATTAAAAATAAACAAAAACAACGCAGCCAGATGTTCTGTTGAAGCAGTCGGTCTTTCCACTACATCATTTTAAAGAGGTCATATAACAGATGGGTCGCTAAAACAGATTCCTCAAAGACAAGCTGAATCAGGACATTTATGAGATTAAAGACTAAAGCTAAATGAGTTTAAAACCTAAACCTGCAGAATTTAAACTCATCATTATTTTAAACTAATACTACCTACAGCGTGTGTGTGTTGGAAAATGAGAATGCTGCGTAGCTACGTGTGTGTTAGGGTATGTTTCTGTGCTTTTATATACTTGTGCTTAAAAGGTATATGGGTGTTATGCTGAGCTGACCTTATATGTATTAGTGTGTGCCTATGTGCTATATACAGATGCGTATGTGCATTTATGTGTGCGTGTTCTACAGCTGTGTCTATACAGAATGCATGATAGGGTGGAAAATCGGCAGCTTGTGATGTTGCATTCACCGCTGTGCTAACATGCATCCACAAATACATGCATGCATATAATGTCTGTTATATAAATGCATCTAATACATAACTATATGATTGTTTTAGATACAATTCTCAGTCAACTCAAAAAGACAAATTACAAACAATAATTGTAATCTGTTTTTAAACTAGCACATAAACAGCATATTAACACAACACATAGCATGAGGTTCTATAGATTATATTATGTCAAATCATAATCAATAAAATATTATTATCAATAGATGAATAGATGACAGTGCATGTCTGATGCTTCACGTAGTTTATGTATTTTGTGAAACTCTTTGTCTGGCAAACATCACAGTGGATGTATTGCTAGATATAGCAGTTCGCAATGCAACCTCCAGTGTATGCTGAAAGCATGAGCTTTCAGTCATGAGCACTTCATTGTGGAGGGATCGATGCCCTTCTCTCCCCTTGGGTCACTGGTGTCCTCCAGTGCCCTTAATATTAGTGGCAATTTCATTAGCTGTGACCACATTACTCAGATAGAGAAGATGGCTGAGTTTTTCCAGGTTTGCTGATTAAGTGGAAGAGCAGAATTAATGTCTTGTTTTGTTTAGTATCTCTGTTTGGAGTTTCTTTACTTTAGACCTTATACGTTCTCTTTGTAGTACCAGAAGCTCTGGAAGGCTTTCGTGTTTGGAATATCGCATTCAGGCTCTGGTATCTTCAGATGTGTCCTAAAATAATGATGCTCCCGGACCATAAAACATGACTAATTCCTAAAAGGATGGGAAGTTCTTTTCTGTTTCTTTGGCTCCCTCCCTCTTTTCTCAATACGCCCCAGTAGTCAGCCCAGCAACAGCACACAGAAGCTCCCAAAAGCAACCCCCCTCTCGCCGCCTCTGCATCCAGTGACCCACTTTCCACCCCCTCTCTAAAACAAATCACTCCGTGACCCACTTCTCAGTTTCGCACCACTTTAGTTGCGCACATGTGCATCGCAAAATTATGCATGTGTCTTCGCTCTAAGGTACAGAGGCATTTCATCTGTGTGTGTGTTTGGTTACGGAAAAATACTGCTGGCAGTATGAAATCCTTCACATTAATAATAAACGCACAGAGAGCAGAACCCGCACTTTCTCTGCCTTCAGTAATAATCTCTGTCTTCGGCAGGAAGCTCTGTTCGTTTTTCAGAACTACCCGGAACATCAGTATGTGTGATTATGTAAAGACCGATTCTCAAGGTCAGAGTTTTCTCATAATCATCCACAAACAGGATGTCTGCAATCATAATTATTTTAAGATCCTGATTTTTGCAGTTTGGTTTTGTCGTCGGCTACGTGCATGATTTGTAATTAAAGTACACAGTTAACAGCTGAATTCTTTTCTGATTAATGTACGTGATAATGCTTGTTCTGCTGATAATAAGAACATGTCAGAGAGACTGTCAGAAGAGGCAACAGGAAGGCAAATCAATTTTGCGGCCTATTTAAGCAGAGAGACAAATTGTAATTTTTAATAATCAGCTGTGGTTAGGAAACAGGCCACACATATAAACACACTCAGAGTTTGTAGTTACAGTATAGTTCAACATTTGTACTTTTTTAATCATTTGCTTCTGATATTTTAAATAGACGTACGATGACACCATTAGGGATATTGTTTCTTTAAAAGCGATCGCATGCTATTAGACTCTCAGTGGAGTTTAAAGCTGATTTAGGATTATTTTATGTTAGCAGTGGGGCACAGTCAACCTTACAAACTCTCACTTAAAGGAACATCATATAGAGAAGAAAAAACAAATAGGAAATGTGCATTATTTATTATTACAGTGGCATAAGTGGGTGTACACTGCAGTGAATGAAAGGCAGGGGTTTATACTGACCCTGACTGACTGGTGTCAGGATTCATATAACAGCAATTAATTTACCTCAGTTAACTTCCCTCACTTCCCCTCTCTCTCTCTCTCTCTCTCTCTCTCTCCTTCTCTCTTTCTCTCTCTACTTGCTTCTTTTGGTACTTGAACAAATATCAATTTATTTTGCATCTACAAACTGACTCAGGCTTTTTTTGTATTGTGATTATTTGTACAAAAATATACATTTTGTGTTTTATGTAATGCTTATGTTTGTGTATATATATACAGTGGTGTCAAAAAGCCAAAAATCTATTTTTACATCACATTTTTTAAATTAAATGTATATCATCATATAACAATTTGAGTGAAAGAGTATATTGATAAATGGACGTGAATTTGAATATACATCCCCCTGCTTTTTTGACAACACACTCAATCTAAAACAAATTTCACAAATTTGCATAAATCCTGATGATTCGTGTTATTCCAGCATGATTTAGGAATGTTGTATCAGGAAGGCAATCTGACCTTTGTACAAAGTTAACACGGTCAATGTTACAAATTTGATTTGTGATCTGTGTTCGTTTAGGATTTTTCAAAATCCTAGCATTTTATCCTACAACAATTTTTGATAAGATAAAAGACCCAGAGCCATATACATCAGAGGGTCCAGAATTTCTAGCAATGGCCCTGCCTCCAGCCAAAGATTTCTGCACACGAGCGGAGAGGAAGAAGGGGGAGAAAGGGAGGGCAGTGGCACGTGTCCAGATTAAACGTAATCTCAGCAGAGGATGCCAAACCAGGCTTCAGGTGAGAGAGAGGCTGGATGATGGGGGGGTGCGTGAAGCCAGGAAGATGAGAGATGAAGAGTGTGGAGTTGCCCAATAATATCATAATGCCCACTGGAATGGGAAATAAAGATGGGTTCAAGTGTATAATTGTTATTGAACGTGACTGAAGTGTGTGCCTGTATTTTCTCAGAGTGGCA
>JAZGTK010021551.1:0-10577 GCA_036877625.1 Ambastaia sidthimunki
ACAGTCTTTAGTGGAGTAAGCAAAACAAGCCCTAGCAGATCACAGGACATCACAAACAGATAAAGACATGAGTGGGTGATTCTCTCAAAACCGAGGAACCTATTAACAAGTTCTGTTGTGTTTCAGGCCAAGATCAATAGAGAGGAATAAAAAAATTATATAGATATTTCCTTTTGTTTAAGAAAAATTAAGCCTTTTTGCAAAACTATCAAGAGATTTTCATGACCCCTCTAATCCCTTATTTTTAATTATTGTAATACTGTAAAAATACAATGATGTATTATTTAAATTGTTAAATATGTATATATTGTAGTGGTATGTATTGTATCATGATCTTAAAAAAATAAAAGCATTACAATAATAAGAATTTGGTAATCAAAATATGTGTAAAAACTTTTAACTGCATTTTTGAATATTGTCATAATGAATACTATTTTTATGGTCTTTAAGCAAGACTTTTTCCAAAATCTTACTTGATGTTTATTTTTCTTAATTCTTAATCTCGTTTGCATCTCTCAGCATTTTAGAAGTGATGCAGAAGGTTTCTGGGTTTTTATCCATGTCCTGACGTGGCCTGTGTACGCCTGCAGTCGCCCACATTCTCTTCTGGACAAACGGTTGCAGACTGGACGATGTGTTTCTGGGACTTCTGCTGTTTGTCAGCCTGAATCGATCTCTTTCTTCACCTCGGAGGCAGCAGCGTATGCATGTGTACAATTATGTGTGTAAATATGACGAATATTACAGATTACTTCACCTAAACGTTAGGCTGTCGGTTGCTAGGCAGCAATTCGCTGTATGTTCGTATGAAGAACAAAGCGTGCACACAAACACAAAAATACACACAAACTACAGTAACACAAAAAAGGGTGTATCTCACAAAACACTGCATGTCAGGGTCATATTTCACAGTCAAATCAACTGTATTTTATTACAGTTTGTATGTTACACACAAATGCAAACATATTTTCTTATTAAGTTAAAGCTTTACAATATTGGATATTCTTGTTTTCTTTTTAAGGAATTTTGTCATAAAAAATATCGTAATACAGCAAAAAGTCTCTTTTTTTCAGTTTCTTTTGCAGTAAGGTATGTTTGCAGTGAAATATGATTTAGACATGTTCTAAACAGACTTTTAATTTTCAATAATGGTTGATTGTTTGCACAATAGGCTGGTAAGTTTTAAGGCTTTACAACCTGTTGCTTTTGAATCCTATTCTAATACCAGCGCGCACACACACACACACACACACACACACAAACAAACCACTTTACCCTCTCAAGAAACATCACCATCACACCTAATAAAAAACACTTCACATGGTGATACACACTTTCATTTCATATTAAAACAGTGAGGTAGAGGTGTGAGCCTCCCATGTAGCTGCCTGCTGATAAACACTGATACAGAAAAACAACTCAAGAATCAAACCAAATCCACTACATCCAGAACATCTCAAGAATCTGTGAAAGAGCGAGAGAGAGCGAGACACACTGGTAAACTTCACAGATGGTACAACAGGCGACAAACGTGATAATAACAGAAGGTTAAGAGGATCTTCTGCAGTTAATGAGAATGATACAGATCCTTATTAAAGCTTCGCAAAGCACGCTGCCATCCAGAGAACAAGATAAAAGCGTTTTTATTACTTCCACTTTAAGATGCTCAGGATTCGAGAAACACAAGGGCTCAACCTCGCACGCCAGAATGTGGAATACATAACTCATAAACCTTGCTTAACATCAACAAACTTCAACAAAAATACAAACAGCCAAACTGACAACATCTTTCATTCCTCCTACAGTCTAACCAACATTATTTTAGCCTCAAAACCAACCGATTTAGATTAAAAACCACTACAAACCAGGTCATAATCTTTGGAATAATCTCTATGTGGAGAAACAAGAATCTCCCACACCTACCTTCTGCATTTTAGCCTTCCGTGCATTCTGAAGCAGTCTGCGTCCCAGCTTCTTGGCATACCAAATAGAGGCAAACATAGTGTGGCTGAGCGGAATCTCTTGCTATGAATTATGAGTAAACAGTGTAGAGGAGTCACCAGCCGTAGCGTCAGAGCGAGGGAGAGAGCGGGAGAGAGAGAGAGATGCTCTTCACACTCCTCTCCCCTCCGTAATAATACACACACACACACACACACACACACACACTCTGAGTCGTAAAACGATCAGAGAAGTTGTAAATCTCACAGAAGGTCTCACAGATTTTCCCGCCCTCTTCTATCTGCGGGTTAATTTACATATTGCCGACAGGAAGTTGAGGCATCGTGTCTGAGTTTTTGTTTTCCATCCTTGCTGATATGATGCGTGTTTGTCTGCTGGATTCAGAATTGCTTCCTGTCTACACTAACACAGAGGACTACTCCAGGTCCGGCTGTGACTCTGTGGCTGTGAGGGGCCACGCATGTGTCATATTTCGCCCAGTTTTGAGGGCTCTCCCGTCTGTTCGAGAGACGGATGCTGTTCCCCAGGCTACTGGACTAAATTATCCACCTCTTCTGTGGTTCCTCCAGGACCAAACACACAATCTGTCCACGCCATCACAGATGCTGGGCTGTATCCCTCACACCTCTGAAACGCTTTGAATCACTGTCAGATTCTCAACAGTGTGAGACTGCCAACAGCATAACTGTACTAAAAATACTACATATAATTGTAACATTCAAAGCCATAATAAGCCAATTAATTTAATTAATTTCTCAAATGTTTGTTTTTGAGATTAAGGGAAGATTTTTGCATACCATAACATTTCAGGGTTTCACAAGAGATCATAAAATGTCTCCGGCTGCACTCAAAATTGCAAACCAAAGATTTCAATATGAACGAAAATGTTTCTCAAACTAATTTTTTACAAGACCGAAATACCTCAGCTAACTTTTTAACACTTCTAAAGATATGACAACAGTCGTCTCTTTTCTCTTTTTAATAACCTTACGAAATTTTAGGAGAAACATCTGGGACAAAGTTAAAACATAACCGAAAACTCAATTAAAGTTAATATGAAACAACATTTGCAACTGATTTTACTGTTATGCTTCAGATTTATACAAAATGGAAATATGAAGACAAAACATTTTTTCCTTGGGAATAACGTGTGCCAATGAATCATTCATCATCAGACCACGAACGAATATTAACAAAGCAATTAGAGTCAATTTTCATTTTGTGCTGAACAACTTCTGAGCAATAGAATTTTCCTCTGAGAACTGGTTATGTTTTTATCGATTCTCTTATTATCGCATTAGCAACATCACTCAGTCCAGAATCATGGTGTCTGTATGGCACTGAAACCATGGAAACAGATTAAAACTAATGGTATAAAACACAACTTGTAGCGACTAGCAATTTGGCAACATTTTTGTCCTGCTTACAATAAAAATCCCACCATGTTGATTTTAGTACCAATGGTACGAGCCACTATTTTAACACTCAGTTGACACGCAGATCAATGGTCAGCCCTTCTACCTCTCAGTAGTTCTCAAAAACTCATTTTTTAAGCTGATCTGTTAAGCGTGTGTGTGTGTGAATGTGAGTGTGTGAGCAGGTCCTACAGCAGTAGGAGAGATTTCATTATTTCTCCTTCCGTTTCCCATCACACCCCAGCATGCTTTTCACACATCGCAAATGAGCTTCATTTTAACCTCGTCTTTGCTGACGCGTCACATATTCGCCCTCGAAAGCAACGAGAGACAACACTGCCTGTACCCTATAATCCCAAAGCCTCTTCAAACTGTTCCCAGAACAGCTCGCAGTGGCCTTCCTGTCCATATAAGAGCTATTCAGGGACATTTGTGTCAAATCCCGACAGTACAAACTGAGATGAGCTGCTCTCATCTTATCAATCCAGAATAATAGTTCATTTGAATGGGAATCTTTTCAAATTCCCTGTGCATCACAGAGCTTAATAAATCACTGATTCTTACGACAAACATGTCCCGCTTTTTACAATTAGTTTTAAAAATATCTGTTTGTGAAAATGTTCTAAATGCATCTATTTGTTTTTAGATATTTATTAGTTTTTTTTAGTTTAAAAGATGTAGTAAACATAAGAAGTAAATACATTTTTTGAATGTAGATTTTTTTAGAGCTCATTTTCTGTTCATTCATTGAAATAAATGGATTTGTTTTATTTTACTAATATTACGCTACAAAACATACAACAGAAATGATCTAAAATAGATCTGACAGCGTTGACTCATATTACAAACAGAAAACATTGTGATGAAACTGGAACAGGATATTGAAAGCCTTCAGTTTTGTAGCAGTACACTAGAATCAATGAGCTCATCATGTCATTATGCTCCATTAGAAGAGAAACACTGGGATTGGAGGAGACACAGTGAGCTCACTCAGCCAGCACAGATGTCAGAATGACATCACAAGTGCGGTATGGAACAAACAACAGATAGGAGGTATGACTGGACCTGTTATGTGTCACTAATGTTATTCTACTGAATATTATCATACAAAACACTGTAAAGCCTTGATATAAAGAAATGAAACAGACCCCAACAAAGACAACAAAAGCCAATGAGAAGCCTTAGGTTAAAAAATAAATACAAGAAATAAATAAAGCTGTAGGCATCAAAACATAAAGTAGAAAGATCTAATGAAATAGTGTAACAAGGTGCACAAAAGAGCAAGTTGTTAAATTATGCCAGGAATAAATGTTCCAGGGCTGGGCTGAGTTAATAACCCATGATGCACCATTTCAGAAGTGCATGAAGGGAAAAACTGTATTTTCTTATATTACTGCATCTTCCATCTTATTTTTCTTGTCTTATCATAACGAATACATGAGAATGTTAACAAAGTGACATATAGTCTTACGTTCACATATCTGCTTTAGGTAAATATTTACAGAAAGTACAGCTGTTAAAATTCTCTTCTCACACGGGAGATAAATCACACAGGTTTGTATAGCTGAAGGTTGGGCTCAACTCGATATATTCGGCATTACCAAAAAAGGGTAGCAGAAATATTTCATCCAAATAAACTGTGTGTCTTAACAGCTACAGAACACACTGTGGTGTTTAACTAGAAAAAATAACCAAAACTAAATTTGGGGCAATAAATCTCTTTCCTGGTAAATCAATGAGTAAATGAGTCCACCTTTTGCTGGTTACGTAACTACTGTACTAGCTTCTAGAAAGTTCTTACTAGTCTATACAACATCAGTCACCTTCACCTACTACTGTTACTGGGATATAGACTCTACAGCGTATGTAAAACATGGTACAGTTAAAATTAAAGCAGGGTCTTGCCTTATGCAAACCACAGCGAATTTGAAACATAAATAACCATCCACTGGAGCTTCATTTTTATTCAGCTGCCGGAGATTAGTTTTCATTTCTAGAAAGTGTTATCAGGGATAAAATATGCTTGCCTTAGCAGAGATCCTTCATTATCAAGCGTGTCTTTGATTATCCTGCGGTGCTGCTGTAATAGATGGGCTACAGTGGTGCGTGTTTTTAGACTGCATGCACTACAGTGTAGCTATTGATTTTCACACGCTGGGGAGCTCTGTGTGTGGAAGGAAATTTCCTGGCGCTGCTCGCTTCTGTCTAGGAAATGAATGAACCGGGGGGGGCATCGCATTCTCTAAATGAGACGTCTACCCCACAGGGAAAAGTGGGTAAAGAAACCAGCAGTACACAATTGTTAACTTTCTCAGCCAGTCAATGGGACCCAACTCCACCACTAACACAGCCCAGCAGAACTCAAGGGATGATGGGTAATTCATTCAGAAAGTTTTAATGCATGAATAACACAGGTTAAGCACATATGCAAACACAAATATACACACATACACACAAAGACTTTAAATGCTTGCCTACATCTTGAATATACATTCTAAGCAGACACACACACACACATAAACACACATATTAAGATTCCAGACATGCATTCAGAAAACAGTTTTTCTCTATCTGAAAGGATAAAACCATTTCTCGCTCTGATGTCACTCATGGCTGAAATGCTAAAATCAATCACGTATCATCAGAAGGTGACAGTCACCGGGTATCAGGAGACAGAAGCAGAAAATATGTCTGTACACCTTTAGAAGACAAAGTCTTTCAATCAGTATCACAGTGTCTCACTGGATTCAAGCGATCACACACACACACACACACACAGTCATACAATCCTATTGATCCCAGTACAATCACTGACCCACATCATGACCTTGACTGCCTGGCCTTTGCTCTATATCACCAACACGTACAGTTATGTCACAGAGATCAGCTTCAAACATCAACACAACCCCAGCGAACCAATCAAACAGACTAGAATAAACATGTGACCCGTTCTCTCTGTCTTTACATCTTCCCCTGCATTTATGTCACTGGATCACTGCCACTTTTAATCAGTCAATTGAACTACCTTAGTTGAGCCTGACATTAAACCATTAAACATTGTAAATAAGCTTTTCTTTAACCTGACTTGGTATCTTACTGTGTTTAATCTAATGTAAATGTTGAAAAGAAGCTGAGCTTGTAAATAATGAGGTGATTTTTAAACAGCGATCCAAGCAGAAACATCATTCAACATCATTCAAATAACTTGAACATCATCATTATTTACACTGTAATCTTTATTCATAAATCCATATCATGTTCTAATTTAACATTCAATGCATAGTCTTTATTTTTCCATATTCTATATATACTAGATAGTTTTTCTAAATTACAGCTTACAGAAAGCACTGTACGTATCATCCCTTGAAACCATAAAAAATCTGCTTTCATCCAATCACATCAAACCCATTTACTCTGTCTCATCATCCCTGGAAAGTGATGTACGGCTGTTTAGATGAATTTGTCAGTGATGAATTGTACATTAAAAACCATTAATAATTCAGCCGTATGTTCGCTGCTGTTGATAAATGATAAAGCTCAAGTTTTCTTACCCTGCTGCTGAAGCCTTCCAATGTGTGAAGATGAAAGCGTAAAAAATGTCTACAATGACATTTCCATCTGCAATTACGAATAAACACACGCAGCATTTAGACCATCATCAGTCTAAATTCCAAACCTCGACAGCACATTTCCCATAATGCACCTGTGCATATTACAGTGGAATGCTATTCCAATCTCTCCAGCAGAGCAGTATGTCATAGTTGGGATGTGTTGGTATGCATGAAGGGTGCATTAGCTTTGAAAATGCTAACAGCGTAATGGTGTTGGGGGGTGGATGTGAGTGTTCGACTCCCCAGGCAAAGGTCAAAGTCAGGGGTCGACATCACAGTGATCTGTAGCCTGAGCTCCAGCAGGGTCCTTTACCCCCTACTGTTGTGTCTACAGCACCGTCTCTTTTTGCATTTAACACAGTGACCAAGCAGCATGAGAAGCCAAACGCAAAGACTTGCTGATACCTTCCTACGACTTGAGGGAAAAAAGTTTCTTACAAAAAAGGTGTTTCACGATTCCATAATGCAACCTTTTCTTTCTGTTTTAGAAAAGGTTCTTTGTAGTGGAAAAAGGTTATTTACACTATAAAAGTTAAGAAAGAAACGGTTCTCCAAAGAAACTTAGAAAGGTCCTTCTATAGTTCTTCTTCTGAAGGTTCTTCTATGGCATCACTGTAAAGAACCTTTCGAAAACCTTTTATTTAAGATTATTTAACAGCGTATTTAGTAAAGAAAATCATATAGAAGTTGTTAAAAAATTGCACAAACTGATCAGAACAGGGCTTCAAGGTTCAAGGCTTGGTGGATGCTTTCTGGTAGAACCTGTAACAATATTTACAGAAGCTGCAATGCTTGACCTACACGCAACACGGCACCAGGCGCTATAGGCTGGCTCTTTGCTACACAAAGTTCAATGCACTGGTGTTCGACTTTTGTAAAAGAGCTGCCTCCCTCTCAAACCCTTAAAAGAAAACGCACAGCTAAGTGGCTTGAAATGAGATGCTTTTTCTTAAATTGCCTTTGATCCATCAGAAATGGACGTACAGAAGGTGTACTCTTATCCGCTGCATGCTGAAATATCAACATCAAATTAGGGACAATTTTGCGGATGGCAGTTCCATCAAGGACTTTTTAAAGAAAGCACGGGGAGAGGGCTTAGAACCGGCCCCTTCCAGGAAATCTCCCACTGCCTGCCATATGCATTTACCCTCTAATAGCAAATCAATTTCTCTGGAGGCTTTATTGTGTAATGGATTCGGCTGAAACGCAACCGTTGTTGCTCCCCCCAGTTCTTTCTCCTTTCTCTAACTGCCTCTCTCTCTCTTTCTCTCTCTCTCTCTCTCTCTCTCTCTCTCAGTCTTCTGCCTGTGGTGGGTAATTTGGGGTGTTAATTGCAGTAAAGTTACTGTGCCCTGTCAGATTTAAAGAGAAGCCTGGGAAAGCCACTTTAAGATGGAGACACTCGTATGCAGATGGAGCTCTCCATGGTGCTGCAATGCAATCCTGTGAGTCAAGTAAATGATACATCTTAAGAAACTCAGTAGCTCTCTTGACCAGTTATTCTCAGAGCCACTTTAAGCTGCAGTAAAACTAAGTTAAATCGCCATCGCACCAGTTCGCCCCCCACAATTATCCAAACCGCAGGGAACCGCAGTCTATTTAAACTACCAATGACTCACTGTTAAACGCAGCTTTTATCGCTGAGGAAAAGAGTTGAGGGCATTGTGCTGTTTGGGGGGCAGCGCAGGCATAAATTGTTTCCCTGATAACAGAGCCGTGAGGGGTGCGCTGATGTACTAAAGCTCAGGTTTCCAGGTGGACCATAGAAGATTAAAGGTGGCTGGTACTTTAACGCTCCAATACACATCAGGGATTGTGAGATCAGAGTGATGTATATAGAAGCAGAAAATAGCTTTGGTGTCAGATTAATACTAGAGGAAGTTAAGGATAGGAAAAGATTAAGATCTCCACAGACCTACAATTCACTTTTTTCACCAGTATTCCATTCTTGGATAGCAGCACAATCATTTGAAATCAGACACATCAAAAACATTCTGTGTCTATCTCTGACTGAGCAACATTGTAACACCGAATTTAAAGTTATTTGCTACTCAAATACGAAATGAATTAGTGGCCCTTTATCTGCAAAAAGCAAGTTCTAATCTTTGACAAATTGTGTTTTTTAAATTATTATTATTATTTTAAAATAAACAGAACAGTGTAAATATACTGCCATATAATAAGCTGAGAAGAAACAATACAAACACACTCTTGGTCAGATCCTGGAGGTCTCCAAAACACTGTCAGTATTATCCACTTTCCATAACTTCTCTGTTTAGTGCTTTTTGTGCAGCATAACCCTGTTAGAGCTACTTACACTCATTAAAGACACCAGGTTAAGGTCACACACACACACACACACACACACACACACAATAACAAGGTCAGAGACAAGCGTGGGTCTGATTATTAAAAACATTTCAGTCGGTACATCTGTTACCAAGCAACTGCCTGGATCTGACTGCATTCACGGGTTTAAAAAGAAGACAGACTTTAGGATGTCCGAACACAATAACAAATTTCATTTGTCTATAGAACATCAATGCTGGGATTCACAGTCTAAGAAAAAAAATCTTAATCGATATAGTCAGACAGGTGAGGCTTTATAGAGAAAAAACAGAAACAGTGTGACAGAACCAGAGTGAAACATACATAAACTCACAGGCCAATTTCAACATATTACCAAAACTCTTATCATCGATTTGGGCCAAGCTGACCATTTCATCAGCATTAAAGGTGGAATTCACCCACAAAGATCATTTAAAACATTCTGACATCATTTACTCACCCTCATGTCATTCTAGTACAGAAGAGTGATGTTAGTAGAATGTTTATTCAATGTTGTTTCATTGGCCAACATTCTACAAACGTTAACAAGGACATTATTCTTAAATTGTTAGTGGAATGTTTTAAAAATATTTTTAAATGAAAAAATGTTTTATAATTAAAACTGGTTAATGTTAATACAAAAAAAAGATGTTCTTAGAACAATATTTCTAGAACATTTGAAATAACATTTTTATAACTTAATAGAAACGTTAGGGAAACATTTTTACAACCTAAAATTAGCTGGGAGACTTTAAACAATGATGTTTTTGGTAACTTCTGCCCAAAATCTTTGGTGTTCTATGAAAGAAAGTCACATGAATTTGAAACAACACAAGTTTGATTAAACAATGACATCATGTTTTCGGGATGTACTATCCCTTTAAGAAACTTCCAGTGGTATCTGTTACTTTGAAAACTGTTTTTGGAAGATGAATCTGTCCTTTGTTGGCTGGCATAGCAGAGAAGAAGGATGAATTTCAAACAGCCTGCGAGGGGGTTTAATGCCAACATATTTCTTTTTTATAATCCCCCGTCTCCTTAATCTGCAATTAGGGAGACAGTTTAGTATTCATATCACTGTGTTTGCTTTGGTTATAAATGACCTTCACCAGCATATGTGTGAGGAAAACACACAAAGAGAGAGAGACAGGCAGAGAAAGAGAGCTAAAGAAAGATAACAAGAGTCTTTTGCCTTGACAAAAACACCACATCTTCTCTTTCTCTCACAATGTTCAATATGGTGACTGGACAACTGCCTTTT
>JAZGTK010021552.1:0-10576 GCA_036877625.1 Ambastaia sidthimunki
CCCAGGAGGGGTAAGAAAGGGGCAAGCTGAGAAACTCTCTGAGGCGTGAGGCTGGAGGGAGACTGCAGTTCAGATGCATTTAAGACCAAGCTGGATATCTGGATGTAAAGAGAAAATAATTTAAAGGCATTCTACAACACCTGAGCTTAGATTATTCAACAATATAGGACAATAATCCTTTACATGTAATCAGTATTTATCGGTTTAGACAACTAATCTGAAACTACCCAGCTACTAATTTTAGGTTGTAAGTTTAGGTTTGTTTAATATTTCCCTAAAGTTCCACTAACAACGTAAGAATAACATTTTTGATATATGCTAATGTTAGAGTGTTTTACTAACATTACGACAGGGACTTTTTTTATATCTTTAAGAGAACTGTTAGAGAATATTTGCCAGAGAATGTTTCCTGTTAGCTGGGTAGCAGCACTAAAACTAGAGATTTTATTTACTAACCATACTACTAGGGATACTGACTCCCTGGATGACACATGTCCTAATGTTGTCCTGGATCACCGAGAAGGATTCTGTTCTTGTAAATGCTATCAGCTGATTGTAGTTAGCTAGACAGGACAGATTACCTAAACTGGAGGGGCATAAACAATAATTTTATTAATACTTATTTTATTGGAAATGTGCTCCAACGTTTGTCCCAAATCGGAATCAAGGATAAAGAAAGGATTTGAAACAAAAGAAAATAACATTTAGCTAGCACACACTAACCTCTTAAACTGGTCTGCAGTAAGATTCCTGAATTCTCCAATGACACTCTGAGCAATGAACTGCTGCTTGAGGGGGCTTAACCTGTTACTCATTAGGACATCCAAACCAGTCAGAAGCTAAACAAACAATAGAACAGAATTATGAATATATTATGACACATCATGGTCATCATGGTAGACCACTTGGTCTACAAATTTTAGACATTTTAGACCACTTGGTAAACAAAGTCAATATGGTCTTACAATTTGTATAAATTTGTATAAATGGTGATTTTAGATCATAATGATGGAACATTTTTATACAATACTGTAAATGATCTTCATTTCTTTGGATAGCAGTAAAACAAATTTGCTGTTTTTTTAAGACCCACAATCTTATTCATGGTCCACTACACAGCTATTCCTAATTCATGTGTCTCTGTGTTTATTTATTGAAAACAAGGGCATGTCTGTTACAGAGAACCAGAGACAAGAATTGGCTTTTTCTTGACTTTAGCTGCCTGCATGTTAACCGGAGCCAAACAAGCTCAGGTATCTTCGGGAGGTGTTGGGACTGTTACCTGAGCAGGCGAGAGGTACTGGAAGCTGTGGAAGGGCAGATATGCGATCAGGTTACCAGTGTCCTTAATAAAGGATAAGCTCGCGGCTGAAATGTTAGGCAAGCTTGTGGACTGACTGAACCATCGACCAAATGCTTGCTGTTGCTCCAGGGAAAGGTTCTTGATGCTGAGGTTAATGATGCTTAACCTGAGGCAAAGCATGGGAAGAAGTTTTAGGAATTTTAATTATATGTAAAACACTTAACTATGCTGAAGCTTGGACTGCAATTAAGTAAACATGTTGTGATGCTCAATGTTGCAAATGTCAAGTGTTATGTGCAAAGTAAAGTCAAGTCATTTATAAATACTGCTGAAAAAATCTTAAACTACTGTAATGACTTGTGATCAATAGACCTTTTCAAGGACTTTAAACAGGTTCCACTTTAGGTGTGTCACTTACCCATTGATATTGTCCTGCAGTGAGGGCATTGACATGATGTCTGATGGTGTAGCCAGAGCCAACAAAAGGCCCATTTCAGGAAAAAGGCTACTATCCCTGGGCAGGTGGGTTTGGAAAAGCACCGATACCATGGTGTGCAGGTACTCATCTGTTAACTTCAAAAGAAAACATTCAGGTTTACAATTTTAGGTTGTAAGAATGTTTCCCTGATCATATGCTATGATGCTATAGTTGGGATGGTTTACCTGTAAGGTGCCATAGTTCCTGTTATAGAACTGCAGAACCTCTCTAATGACTGTAAGGTCTGCTGCACTGAGCACTGACCTCAGATGAGACAGAGGAATGCGGAAATATTCCTGTAAAGCAGTGATCACAACTTTAATGCAATAGCCTGCATACGAAAACAGAAGATACTCTCACATTAAATTCAGCAAATTAAAATGGAAGTACGGGTAGAGAGAAACGAAGAAATGCAAAAGTGAAACAACTATCTTGCTTGAAGTGTTATTTTCATCAGTGCAAAAGGGTGCAAATAAAGTCAACCTTGATAAGGAAAAAGCTAGTGGCCCCATCTCTTCCTGTTAGCATCAGACTGGTTAGAACTCTCTGAAAAACACACACACACAGTTACAGCCAGGACAACGATGATACCTGAACAACAACAACAAACACTGAGGTATTTGTATCACAATGTAAAGACAAATCAAATGACTGAAGAGTTAATATTACATGCTAAGGAAGACATTTAGATTATTTAGTGTCAGATCAAACAAATGTTCATGAGATCATGAACCTGGTAAGGAATGTGCAGAAATTAGTTGCAAAAACTAGTTAACAGTATGTTTTTGTTTACTACTGAGGACTGGAAAACAGTGGCTTCACAATTAAAGAAATGACATGTCCTGGTCTTAATTTTAATGAATTGCATAGATTAATTGACATAGAATATTAATGCCAACCCCAAAGCACTGCAGAAGCACACGTTTGTTGTCGAAGTCGGTCTCATTCTCCATGTGAAAAATTACTGTTTCCAGCACACTAAGTCGGATATTTTCTGACACCCTCAGGGTAGTCATCTGACTTTCTTCTAGAGCCAAGAGTATGACCACCCATAAGCTTGTGGCTTGCCTGACCACTGATGCCAACTTTGTAGTCATGAGATTCTCCAAGCTGGGTTGTAGAACCTCTATCCCACAGCGCAACAGCATCCGAAGTTTGTCAGCCTGACTGGCACCTGGTTGGCAGACGGAGGTGAAGTCTGCACTGCAGGACCAGTTTAGCCTCTTAACTAACTCCTTAGTTAGACACAGCTGGGACTGTGTGGAGTTGCTCTCATTGATGTTGGAGGTGTTTGGAACAGTGTAGGTGGCACAACGTGTGCCAACCCAGAGGCTGGAGGCCTCTTGAGTGATGTGGGTGAGCATTAAAGGGTCAGTACAGATGGATGAGATAAAGTTGGCCTGGTCATAGTCCCAGCAAAGAGCGAGGAGTGCAGCGTCAGGATGCACCAATGTCCAGTTGGAATACTGACATTGCTTGGCTGGTTGGAAACCCATCAGGTCACTCCCATTTCCTGCCACACCACCTGAGCCAGAACCAGTTAGGTTTGAGCAAAGCTCTACTAACCAGGTGTTGTCTAAATTAGCCAGCAAATTCTGGAGAACTGTGGCATTGGCACATACAACCTGGGTGAAGTTTGCAGTGTCGAGATCAGCACATAGAGCAAGGTCGGTCATATCTACAATAGTTGACTGGCTCCAATCTGAATAGACGCAAACCTGTGACAACATGTTCACAGTGCTGTTATCAACACACTCTCTAATCAGCCATTGGTTGTCAGGATGCAGAGTCAGCTGGTCATACAAGGTCATGTTGCAACAGACTTCCTGACGGAAACGTATCTGGTCATATTGCCAACACAGAACAACCACAGAAGGATCCACAGATATTTCAGTCCATTTTTTATAGTCACACCAGACTTCAGTGTTCAACATTGGTGGGATTGTAGGTGGATTGCTGATAGAAAAAGTACAATATTGTTCCACCCAAGCATTTGCACTGTTAAGCCCAAGTGCAGTTACAAATGTGCTGTTGGCACAGACCGTATTAATAAATCGAATCTCATCGTTTTGGATACACAGAGAGAGCTGAGAACTGGTGACTGCTTGGCCATTGTTCCACTCAGAGTATTTGCAAGACTCGTCTACGAGGGTGTTTATGTTAAGTTGTGGTGGAGGTTCAGAGCAATTGGGTTTCAGCCAGCTGTTTTCGTCATTGGAGTACACAACCATAAAGAAGTCAATACTCTCACACAAAAGCATCTCCAATCGCTCTATGTCATTATTCCAACAGAATGTCACTATTGATGGATCAATTGTTTCAGTAGTCCACGTGTTATAGGAACAATACAGGTTCACTATGTATGTGTCAGATGAGTTTGCACAGTATTCCCACACCCAGGCATTACTGGGATTTCCGAGCAAAACTTGCATGACATTAGCATTGTTACAAACAGCAGGGATGAATGCCTCACGATCATTTTCACTGCACATAGTGACCAGAGCAGGGTCTACAGCACCAGCAGTCCAATTGTTGTAGTTGCAGAGAAGTTCGTTGAGGCTGAGGCCGGACTGAGCAATACGTTGACTTGATTTTGTGGTGACGGGTCCACTGCAGGGCTCCATGAGAGGTAAGATGATGTCCTGGATCATGTGACATGTGTTCTTCCATACCCGTGTCACCTCAGTTTGAGAGAGTGTGCTGAGAGCTTGACACATCTGATACAGGACATAGGACTCCTGAGATTGTGTTGCTAAAATTGCTGCACAAAGGGTTTCATTAAGTTTGTTCAGATTTTGCTGTTCACAGGAAAGATCGGATGAGGGAATGTCCACAGAGCCTGTACGAAAGAACGGGATACTGCCTGAGGTTTGGCATTCTGGGTATATGCAGGGAAGAGACACAGGACCCAAAAAAATATCCAGAATCGATTGTCCAAATGACCAGCTGACATTATGATTCATGCCCCTAAATAAAGAAAACAAGAAGTTTGTTAAGAAATTTGCCTTTATTTTTCATTTACCTTTTTATTTATTTTGCTCATTACTTGCACAGTGGTGACTAATGGCTGCTTGGGAAAACTACAGTTTTTATACATCATTGTTGTATATAAGCTTCAAAACTACAATACAGTATAATATTGTTTCAAAATACTTACCACATGATAAGCTGTTTAAGGTCACCTGTATACAAACAACAGATGGAGACAGGACAATAACTTATTGCTCAAAATTCGAACATATGTCTAAACTAACATTAAAATCAGAATTCAAAATAAAATACCCACCTTGTTGACAATTCTCACTCTTGTTCAAATTGGCAATTTCAATGCCGAACTGCAATCCGAGTTGTAGGAAATCCAGTGGCGTTTGAAGCACACTCACTATATCTGATATGAATGACATTACAGGAGGAATCGCCATATTCATAAAACTGTCCCAAAAGGCAAGAAAGTTGTCGGACAGTAGAAAAAGCGGAAGGTCAGAGGACAAAGCATTGGTCAGTATCTCCTGAACAGAACTTAACTGAGCCATGGTGGAGTCCACCATTCTTAGATTGGATGTTGGTGTGCAGACTTCAGTTTTAACAGAGGAGATCAGAGAAAGTATCTGTCCATTCAGTGCGGACGACACAGTACTGGCTAAGTCAGCTTGCCATCCACACTGCTGTCGGTCCGCTAAAACACAAATTAAAGCCTGAGGGAGAGTTTCAATGAAACTGTTGACCAGCATTGGTTGGTATATTGAGTATAAACTGTTAAATATTGTTAAATAGATATCTAGGTTAGCGCTGTCAGCTGCGATTCTCTCACTGAGTCCCATCATTCTGTTCATGCTCTGAAGACTTGAACCTTCACCCCGGACCTGGTCATTTTCTTCTTTTGACAAGGATTTAAGGTTATCTATCAACATTTGTATGTTCCTCTCAAATTCATCTTCACTCCTGGAGTCGATTTTGCTCTGTCTGTTGATGGTCTTGGGAATGGAGGGATTTCTTGGGTCACTAGATGTGATTCCTTTGAAAGAGGGGAACATTTTGTCAACAATACATATGTTGTTTACATCAATCAATTTAACTTAACACTTTGCACCTAACAAACTATATAAACAATGATCACACTGAAAACGACTTAAAATGATTAGATTTAGAGTCACAAATCCGAATAATTGTTTTTAGTTAAGCCAAGGTGACAGGTGCGCGCGCTTTTTCAGTCAGCAGCGCTCGCACTCGCGTTTTAAAAACTGTAACCGTCATTTTGCTTAAACTTTCATTACTACGACAAAAGCTTGTTTATCGATTTATTAATCTTTACTAACTTTACCTACAGCTGTGACAGTAAATATGCATTGTAGTCATTTCAGAAACATATGAGACATCTAATTGAACAGAACATTTAGCCAAGTGAATAGTTTATCGACAAAATTGGAGAGACGCACTGCAGAGGTAAGAAATACATCTAATATTTAACTAGTTAGTTGAATGTTTAACCTTACGTTGAATCTTAATATACAATTATCTAAATACAATGAAGTTAAAGAACCGCAAAATCTGTGTTAGCCAATAGTGAGGTAAAATATAGACCGTAGGGGAAATAAGATTAAACCGTATAACCCTCAAACATATAATCTTCCGTAATGTTGCCGATAATATTATTGGTTTAATTATCAGCTAAACACAGAAAAATGATGCATTTGTACTAAATATTAACGTAGATGGTAAGATGACAAAAAATATCCAGAAAAAAGCCAACCTTGTATTTCTGTTTCCTGCCTAAACAAATAACCAAAAACTGTTCGTATCCTTTCGTAAAATATGATTAAATTACACATTAGCTTGATTACCATTGTAATTAATGTTTTAAAAATTGTTAAATATGTAGCACGTGGTGACACTTAAAAAAATATAACGAATAAAGTAAATGTCATTTAAATAAAGAAGAATAAAACACTCTTACCGAATATAATGCTGAG
This sequence comes from Ambastaia sidthimunki, assembly GCA_036877625.1. NCBI lineage: Eukaryota > Metazoa > Chordata > Actinopteri > Cypriniformes > Botiidae > Ambastaia > Ambastaia sidthimunki. The sequence goes on from JAZGTK010021552.1 coordinate 6,752, forward strand.
GATAAGAAAGGTTAAACTCCTTCCGTGGTGCATTTTTACTTATAAATTTCCAGATGCCGCTGCGTTAAATTAATGTATAACAAGCATCGTCACTGTCAGCCCATTTAATAAAATGTTACTTTTTCAACATATCGTCAAAATAGATGAATATCAGACTTTTCTATAGTAAAATTTAGCCTTATTGCGTTCCTGTCCTATTACAGCTGCCGTGAGAACTTGCAACTCAATCATAAAGATGCGAAACACAGGTCAAGAAATACACGCACCGGATTTGGGCGTGGAGACACATCAGACAGTCCTAAAATATTAATACATCGTGTTCACTGTCAGCGTCACAATGTATACCCGACCCACAGCACGGTACAAACAAACGGATGTAAAATTATGGGCTCACAGCATCACTTGTGCAAGCAGTAAACAACTACATTTTAACTATAGAAAACTTTTCAGTTACTTCAAGTAACACCCAAAACCTACACTGTAATTAACAACGTGAATTAGTATAAGGTCTAGCATTGTTCTTACAGAAAAGACCTTTCAAAATATTAACCAGTTTTGGCCAAAATAGCCTACTAGTCCAACCATGAGTATGTGGTGGTAAGTAGGATTTAAAATGGTAAATATTTGTAAAAGCAGCCCAAGTATTTTTAAATGGTTTCCAAACATTATATGCTCAAACATGTAGTTTTACAGCCATGCATGATTATAACTCATTATAGACTAAAACTATAACTAGTCACTAAAAACATCCTTGCCTCTTCCATGCCTCGAAATCACAATATTTAAAACTTGCTGACATTTCTGGGTCTCTATGATCATTAGGAACCCTGAAACAGACTTATATATATATATATCAAAAGTAGATATATTTGAGGATGTCCTTTGTTCCTTTTACATGCATTACCCCCAACAGATTCAATTCAAGTTACATTAAGGCATTCAGTTCAGTTTTTGAGGTTGCATGAAATTGCATCAATAAGAGCCATTTATAGACATAGCGACAAATCAATCAATACACGTCATAGCCATAAAATCTCCTTGATATTACACACCATTTGATGGTAAAACAAAGTAGCAGAAAAAGACATGAAATACAAACATTCATTTTTTTAAGTATCTAATATGTTGTTTTGACATAGCTAACATTAAAATAAAAGAGCATGCGATTTTCCAAAGACTTAATTTCAATTATATAAGCAATCTTAAATAACACATCGTGTTTCAGGAAATGACATTTAGTCATAGAGTGTTTCTCCAACGCAAGGACAATCACAAGCCATTAAAGATGGCTTATATTAAAGATATGTTATAAAAAAGGAACAAAACAAAAACCTGAAACATTCATCTGCAAAAAGTGCCTTGATTAATGTCCACTTTCTTACATAGCAGGCTTTTTACATGCTGAGAATGTTCAGTGATTGTGCTAACTACAAAGATACAAATAAAAAAACTGATGTCAAGTCAGATCTGCATTAATACATTTTAAATGAATACATTTTGAAAAAAAGATGTCATGCCTTGTAAAATACAAAAAAAAAAATCAAAATTACAAAGATTTTCTTTTAATTTTTTCCCCAAAAAAACTGCATGTTTTAGTACAACGTTCATTGTACAAAAAAACTTAAGCACATTACAATGTACATATGAAACAAACCTTTAACATTTAACACTATCACTCTTGGACAATCATACAAAATAATTCTGTCTTTAAAGAAAGTGCCAGGGCCTTAGAATAGTTGTGATAACATCTGAGCTATTATTCTGGACACTACCTCAATGTCATCAAACATCATTTGAAAAAGGAATTTTGTATTATCGTAGAGAGGAATACTTAACACTATCAAAAAAGTTACTTGTGTATAATACATACTGTATGTATGTAACAAAGTGTGTGTAACTATTGCCAATTTACAGAAAATACAGTGTTTGCTGCTTATAAGCTTTTCCGTAAGATCCCTTTTCCTCCCTTCCTTTCCTCTGTACATTGGAAAGTATCACTGTATGCCAAGAATTACAGAATGAATACCTTCCAATATCTTTTTATAGTTACATTTTTAAATGAATAAAAAACACTTTGAATTTTAAAAAATATTTTAACCAGAGTTTAACTAAAAGGCCTCAATTGAATGAGTTAAAAAAAAAAGTATTTTCAGCAAAAATTTTGTAGCAGGGTCACAATGCAGAATAGACAAATGATGTAATCAGATTGTCCATGACTAAGAATGACCCATTAGGAGTAAGTACACTGTAAACACAAGAGCATAAATGGCACCAGTGGCATGAGTAGAAAGTATGTATGTATGTTCATTTCCAATACCAGACATACATAACAGATTATAAACTGTAGGAAAAACATAAAAAATAAAAAACAGGGAAAACAGCTAGCCTGGCCCTGCTTCACTCACCCTGAATGGCACTACTTTAGTTTGATCTTATACTCTGCATATTACAATATCAACTGTAACTCTGGAATGGAGAGAACAGAAAACAATCTGCAGTATATTGATCTCTCGTTCCTACCCAGACTCATTCATTTAGAATAACTCGCACAATGATTGACAGCTTAAAAACCCCAGAAACCCAGTAAAGAAGAAAACAAAACTACAGGCAGTCAGGTTTAAACCACAGCGATGAGGCTTGCTGTTGTTATGCTGGTGTTATAAACAGGGCTAGTCTAGGCATCAGCCCCTTTATTCTCTTCTGTGCAGCTCAGTTAGAACAGATTAGCTCTGGGTGATGCTACATTAGCTTCTAAACTTAACATGAAAAAAGTTGCTTCAAATCTAACACTAAATCAATGAATTTATGGTGATCTCTCCTTAAGAACACCAGTAATTAACAACAAAAATACACAGGCTACATATGAACAGCAAAAACGCAGAATACAAAAATGAGTAAAACAGGTAGCAGTGGATGATGAATGCCATTTCTGAGTTTTAACTCAATAACACAGACAGATGCTATTAATTAACAATTAATACACAAGCTCTTACAAGATAATAAACTGTGGAAAATAACTGGAAGCTGTTGGACATTGAAGCTCTGCAAGGGAACCTAACAGTTGAAGAATTTAGTCACTGCAAACCTATTTTTTAGGCAACAGCCATCACTATGGTTTAAACCATTTTAGTCACACCTTATATAAAACACTATTTCACAGCTCTGTGAAAAACACACAATTCTAGAAAAGAACAATATTCAACACAAAGCTCTTTGCAAAATAAACATTATGGCAAACAAAACACGTCCTGAAAACCACTGATTTAAAATAAACGTCACCAAAAAACCAAAACAAACATACAGGTGGAGAGGAATGCTGAATGTTAAAAACTACCAGAAAATAAAACTTTGACTGACACACAAACACCTTACTAACTTGTCAAAAAGAATGCGTCTCCTACTGGCCATTCCTGTTGAAATTGGTCAACAGTGTCAACCAATCTCACTGGAGCACCGAAGGACATGATCTTCTCCTCTAACTGCTACACATTAACTCTGTTCTGCATGAAAGACTTGAAGATACCAAACAACCACAGCAATTTCCTCTGACTGCACAGAGGCAAAAAACACGGCAAGGAGGGAGTCAGTGTTTAGACACTTGTTATCTTAGTAAATCAAATGTGGGGGAAAGGGTTAATTTCAACAATAACGGTAATGATGTTGTAATCCAATGCATAAATCTGCATTTGTTGTCTTTATTACTTTCTCATCCCATTCTGAGCATTCAGTCAGGGGGAAGGAGGTCATGCAAACGAAACCGCTCACGAACATGTGGTCGCACATCCTCATTCTGTGAACAAATGACAACAGAAAAATACATTCAGA
>JAZGTK010021553.1:0-10575 GCA_036877625.1 Ambastaia sidthimunki
ATGTGTATTGATGAATTTGTATTACATGGAAAGTCAAGAAAAACTTTTTTTCAGTATTATTTACAGTGGCATTGATAACATCATGATTTATCAGTTGGACTACAGAGAAATCATTATTGATGCACTGTTATTTTTCTTTCTTTAGGTTACTGACTGATTTGGCGTCTCTCTGTGTTGTGTCTCATCGTCTCTCTTTGTGACAATGTTGATGAAGATTCTGCCATTGCTCTCCTCTTTTTTAAGCCTATTTACTAAAAGTCAAAACACACACAGCATGTAACATGACCAGTCAAACAACGTAAACCATCTAATATACAGTAAAGTAAATAAAAATTATAAATAACACATTTAATTTAAAAATAATAATAAATAAATAATAATAAAAAAGTAACATCAAAAGTGACAACTTTTATGATGGCAGTCAAATATGTTATTTGAGTCACAAGTACATGAGTAAAAAGCACTCAGATTGTACTTATTAATACATCTATGGATGTGGTTTAAAACAGTGTGAATGTTTTCAAACTGTAAAATTAAACTGACTACAGAATCTCAAAACTAGCTTCATGTATCAGAATAGTGTCATTCATAAACAGTAGTTAAAGCAAAGAAACTACCCAATAAAACAAATGCAACTCATCAATGAAATGTTATATTACACATAAAGTTATGATAAAAATGTAACGTTCATGAGTTTTTACCTTTTGCCTAGTTTCCGATCGTTTGATTTCTGTCTGTACTTCCTGTTTCTAAACTCAACCATGTGACAAAACTTTCGTATTTAATTATTTACCTGTGAGTGAATATCAGTTGTTCTCCAAAGGCTGAATAAATGTTATTTTGTATATAAAGAAAAGCAGTTTATTACTACCACTAATACTTAATATTACAGATTTACGTAGTTCATGTAGTTTCACTTTCACTGTAAGCGTAGTGATGTCATAGCTCCTCCCAAAAAATGAGCAAGCGAAAATCACGCTTGATTATATTGTGGATTATGATCTCTCACATTTTGAATTTAAAATGTATTTTAAATTTCTATAAAACTTTTTTAAAAACATCCCTACAGTAAGTTCACACATTACCATTGTTTAAATTATTTAACAAATTTTTTGGTTAATAGGTTCATGTGCGGAATTGATACATAGAGTTCAACAAATTATAATTGTAATAACTATAAAAAGACTGAAGCACATTTATAAAGCAGAAAATTTGCTAAACTGATTAATGCTAAAGAGGACAAAAAGTTGGATGGAAGTTGATCCATGTCAGTACTTGAGGGACAATGACCTCTAGTGGTGGTGAGTTAAAAGTACAAGAGCGGTAGAGGTAAAGAGAGGTAGATATAATGATACTGTAGAGGTAATCTTTTGGATAAAAACTATTGGTATAAAATATACCTTGGTTTGAAGCTTTTCAAGATATATACGGGCAATGTGAATATTCTATGTAGTACTGACAAATAAAGTAATAGCGGACAATAACGTTATGGTTGCACACTGATGTCTTAATGTGTTCAGTTTTACTTTCACAGCTGTTTAAATTATCGCGATAATTTGCACTTAATTACATGTTATTTCATAAAACTGTATTGTCTGAATCCTTCTTTCAATCCATAAACAATAATAATACATTAAATAACATTATAAACTATGCATTGCATTTATAATGTAAATCTCAAGTTAAATGAACTGTTTTATTTTAAACAAGAACACAGGTAAACATTAAATATATAGTGTTATACAAAGCATACTGTATATGTTTCACAAGTCAAAATACAATTACTTCAAATGAAATGTATAAATATATAAAGCATAATGTATATGAACCGCAAGTAAAAATATAAGTGCTTAACGTATTTAAAAAGGTTTAAATGTGACAACAGCATCAATCATTGTTATTTATTTTATACAAAACAATATTGAATCTAATTTTTGTTTACAGAAATTAACATGATTGGTTTCACATGCCTTATTTTGCGCTGACTACAGTCAGCCCCGCAGAAGGCATAATGTTTCAGAGCCTGACAAAACTTTTTGTCTCTTAATCCATAAATTAATGGACTCAGACAACAAGGCGAGATCACAAACAAAATGTAGTTCGTGTATCTTACATTCATTAACAGCACAACATCTACTTTCCATAAAGGCATTTCTATATAAGGGATTAAAAGCTGCAACATACACAGGAAAAGTTGAACGCCGTGAAGAATTACGGTTCTGAGACCCTTGTTGGTTGACTTCTTGTTGTCGGAGGAGGCCGATCGGGCTGCAATCATGATTTTAATGTAGGTGGAGACGACAATACAAAACATTAGGATGAATAAAGCCTGTAGACTCGCAGCCCTCGTGTCTATCAACCAACTCACCCGTAACATTACTTCAACGCTACACAAAACGTATGAGCGAATGACAGCAGGGGAAGCATAAGACCAAAACACTGTAAGAACAAACAATGGGATTATAAAACTGATAGCCCATATGACCATAAGCCCAATGCAGGTGTTTTTGGGAGTGGAGATGCTGCCGTGTCTTAAAGGCATGCATACGGCCACATAGCGCTCCAGACACATCGATACAAGAGTCACCGGAGTGCAAATACTGAACAAAGCCATAAGCGTTGAGATGATACAACACGGAATTATATGTACAGCATATTGGTAAAAAGTCCCCATCAGGGTTAAATAAGTCAACAGCATATTAGCAGAGTCAACAAAAAGGGTCTGAGCAAACAAAATATAGCGCGTCTCTTCCCAGAAAACCTCTTTCTTCAGAAAGGTGAAGATCATCAGTCCATTTACAGAGAGAAGAGTTCCCACCACAAACTGCACCAGCAATGGCTTTTCATTTAATGGTTTTACGGTGTACAATAAAGTGTTGCTCAGACTGATGTTTTCTGTTAGGTTCAGCATGACAGTAAAATTAGGTTTTGAAACACAAACTTCTTCACTGGAAGGTGTGGTGTGCATAACCTGCAAGCTCTCCACTGTTTGTAGTGTTTTTATAGCGCTTGTGATGGGCTGGGCCTGGTTTTGTTTCACACAAGCTCTGTTGAAATCAGTATCGTTAAGGTGATTTCATCAGCGCTACACAAATGTATTCAACAGTTTCAGTGAAAGTATTTTTGTTTATTTATGTAACTGCTGACAGTGTTATTTAGCTGCATGTTACACAAGTGGAATAAGATTATAGTTTGGAACAGATAAATAGTAACAAAAGCAAACAGACATACAGTACAAACAAACAAACAAACATTCTGTTGCTTATATGCAAACATTTTTGTTTTATGAATTTGTGTCCTTGGTAACCATAATAAATAGATAAACAAACAGAAACGTGTATGTACAAAATGTTACTAGTGAATTCTATGGATTAATGAATTATGGTAATAAAATTTACTTGGTCAAAATTTCTTATTGTCCGATTGGAAACAATGCATTTAGAAATCGTGCACATACAGAACACATTTTACACAGCAAATAAATACAAATAATGAAGAAACTTACATAAAACATGCTAACAAATTAAAAAACATAACAGTTCATGTGTGCCTCACTCAGTTGTGGCAGACGTGTCATACCCACCATTGAGACCCACCACAGAGGTCCAGACCTCTGTATTTTTTCTATGGTGTGTAAAAGAAGTCATAAAACAATATGTCTAATAAGAAATATTAAGGCTAATCTTTATTTTAACATCCAATAATAATTCAATAATAGGTTTCTATAAAACCTATTATAAATGATCACAGTAGCGTTCACCTACTTCACTAGTGTCTCCACCAGAGGGCGGTGGTCATTTGCGATATTAATTTCACACCTGCAATTCATTTAAAGGTTGGTTAAACTGAACCATGCATACAATACAATAGAACTCTAAACATTCAATAGAACTTGTTAGTACACCAATAAAATACACCACATATTTTCTTAAAAGGCCAAGTAAAAACAATAGTAGGTTTACATAATGGTAACGTTTGAACTGTTATTTAACATTTATGCAAAAGTGCACAATTTCAAATCTTACCACACTTTTGTGATTAAAACATGGGGATATTATATTATTCCAAACTTGTGATATAGTTTAGAATAGAAATCTTATAATAACAAAAGTATAGCAGTTCAGTCCCTGATTATACATCTCAGAATTAATATCTGTATGATAAACATTTAATTATACACTATCATATTAACTTTAATTTTGTTCTTTTGTTTAGTTCTGAGGTTTACTGTTGTGATAATGTAACAGACAGAACTGAATTTCCTTGTGTATATTTTAAACAATTTGTATTTATAAAATTTAACAACTTGTATTTATAAAATTTAACAACAATGCTTTACAAAAGCATTGTAAAGCTTTTGAAAGTACAACAGACAAAAAATAAGCTATTGTATAACAGTGAAAATGAAAGAGCAGTGGCATTATGGTTGCACACTGACTGCCCCAGTTTCTCCTTTTGGCCTCTTGGTAAACTCAGTCAGGAAGTTTCAGGAGGTAAAATGCAAGAGGTTCACATAATCAGTCATAAACTCTTTAGAAAATAGTGATACGTTTTTAGCTGTACAGCAAAGTTGAAAGATTTGCTCTATATAAAGTAATAACGTAATAATTTTCAGAATTTACTCTACAGTTTTTTACAATGTATTATATTCTAAAATAATTGGTGAGTCAGCATTCCCACCCCCAGGTGTCTCAGCTTTTGCTTTGGATAAAATTACATAAATATTTTAACTGTAAATAGCACCTTGATGCGCCTCAATCAGCTTCCTAGTTCATTCCTCAGGACACTGATCCGGTTCTTCCAGTGCACTAAAATATTTATTCCCTAAAAATTCCCGCCATACACCACAAAAAACAGGAAGTGCGGATGCTGCCCTACCGAAATCACATTTCTGAAGCCTCTTAACTCAAAATTGCATGAACCAACTGAAACATCATGTCACATGATTTAAGACAAATATTTTACTTTAGCAAACATAAACACACATCACTAGATATGCACGCAGAGAAATATAAACTAGTTAACATTTATAATTTGCCTGCACAGGTATGTTGCACAGATATATACCAGACAAAACGTATTATTTTGTTAGAATGATCCTTCAAAGAATGAGGTTTTAAAAATAAAGTGGCTTATAATTATAAAAGCATATGTTGTAAATTAATATCTGTAAATTAACGTATGTGGATGCTGCTTTTTCATGTATACAGATTATGTTTCTGTTAACATTACAACAACGTGTTTATTTTTTCAGGTGACTGTGATTGTTTGGAGCAAACAAACAAATCTGATTTGTAAAATCTATAATACAAAGTGCAATAAAAAGGCACCAGCTAGTCAAATGATTCAGTTGGGGGTCAAATAGGCCTTAAGGCTTCAGAAAAGTGGAAGTGTAAAAATTGATGTACTGTTACACATTCATGTAATATGATTGATGTTTATTGTATTTTATTCTTGGTATTGCCTTGTGTTTTCTTTCTGACAATTTTCAGAAGACATTCTAACAATAATGAAACTAGATGCAATTGAAACGGAATAAATTGAATATTAGTTGTTGAAATATGTTGGCGTACATTTAAAACTATCCTGTGATGCAATACACAGCAATAATTGAATAATTAGCCATAACTGAAACGGTTGGTGTATTTTTTTAAAAGATCAGCATAAAGTCAGTAACAAAATGCAGTGAAACTCTGTCTGTAGGGGTTAATCATCAATGTTTGCGAGTTGTTTTCAGGCCAGACCCAAGAGCACATTGGTCTCATTAGAGCAAACCATTAAAACATCGTTTTTCTCTCATCATCCTGTTAACAGCTGCCAGTTAGTTAATGCCCCAGTCACTGATTGTGTTTTTTTTCTAAACAAACAAGCCTATTACCAATTAAAAGCTAAACTGAGGTCTGGATTAATAATTAATGACATTGTTAATGACAATGTCTTCATCATGTCTAATGAGCCACCAAGGCCATTGCACAGGTAAACAACTGCGTCCCATGCGATTCACACAAACGCTGTGACTGACATATACTTTCAAATGACTTTATTGAGTCATTGGTCAGAATGGAATATGTGCTGTTCTAAATTTCCAAGTCTAATATTATCATGTACGATACATTTTGTTCCTGGAGGCTCATTGATTCATAACATGGTTCATTTTTGTTTTGTATAGTATATATTTAGGACTGGGTTGTTCATATTGTGCCTAGAGACCTAGAGTTCCCGCGTCTTTTGTTTGGTTATCGTGTCATGCAATAAAATTTATACACTTACGTGTGGCTTGGATTTTAATGAGAAAGGAAACTGAGAGAAAAGTTGGCACACCACAAGTGCAAAATAAAAACACCAATCAGATATTAAAACAAAAAAAATCCAAAGAAATATAAAAATACACTTAGTTACTGTATTTATTTTGGTTTGTAGATGTGCAAAGTGCCACCTATGTTCGAAACTGTGCCACCATAGAAACTATAACAGTTTTGATTGTGTTTGGTTGTGTATCACTTCCAGTGTGTTTCTGTATTTGTTTGTGATTATTTGCAGCACGTTTTGTATTTAGTTGTGTAGTGTGCAATTTCAGTGCATGTGTTGTGCTTTCTTCAGTTCTTTCTTGACCACCTCACACTGTATACCTGAAATGGCCTCTCATCAAAACCATTAATAAAACGGATATTGAAACAAGACTGGTTTGTATTACCAGCTTACTACCAACTAACTTTTTGCTACTAATTTCATTTCTCGAACAATGTATTGAAGGAAACATTTTTTGGTGCAAGTTGGATAGAAAAACTTTATAAAGATGGAATATAACTGCACACTTGATTTCATTTTGAGTTTTCGGCTGCTGGTAAGTATGCAGTTATATTCAGAATCAGTAACTAGATTTGCCACTAGAGGGCGTAATCACCAAATATATGAGGGCCTTAAAAGCCAATATTCTTTTCTACTATTAAAACAACAAACAACATATTTGAAGAAATATTTTTCTGTTTTAAATATTTTGAGCAAATTAAGATGCATTTATGTAAAACTGAAAACTAAAGTTTGTTACATACAAGATTAAGAAATTATGTAACCTGCTTTGAACTTTATTAAACCCCTTTCCAGGTATCCAGGTTCTACTTTTTATCTCAGACATTTATGTTACCTTTCATAAGATCTTTTACTATCCTTCAGCTCAACTGGTATCCCATCGCAGTTGCACCCTTAAGGTCATGGGTTCAACTTGCAGGAAATGCAAATACTCATTAAATGTATAGTTAGAATTCACTGTTAGTCACACTGGATACAAGCAATGCAATGCAACCCAATATTCTGAGTGAAAATGCATCTATTTGCAGTGCATGGACCACATTTGAATACCATTCCCACACAGAAATGATCAATGGTGAAGAAATACGGCTGCGGCTTTATGTTTCTTTTGCGAGTTTATTTTGGAACACTGACGTATACAGAGATGTGTCTGAACCCACAGAGAGAAGAAAAGGAAATCTACACCTCTATTTGCAGCATCAAAATCACCACACAGTGCTCAAAACAGCATCTCTATGCTGAAACAAAGAACAGAAAAACCCTACAAGGCTATAATACAAAAACGTATGCACAAAACAAAGTAACAATAATCGGGCACCTTTGAAAAGTTACACAAAGAACTGGTGCTGAGGTAGACAATACAATAAAGTAAAATGCAATGAATGTATAACCATTTCCACACCAACACCGGAACTCTTGTCACCAGAACAAGGCGGATGGAGTGAAAATGGCCGTTTGGTCCCACGTGGATCCTCAGTCCATGTGACAATTTGTGTAACAATGGCACAAACATGAGAGCTCTGAGTGACACGGCTACTTCCTGTCTGAAATCAAATCAAAACACAGTGATACGCGGCAGGGATGCCAGATTTCACTTACACGTCAACCTGTAGATTTATTGCTTGTGATAACCTTCACGATGTTGTTTATCATGTCTGTGGCCTTTGAAATGAATCAAAGAGTTATAAAACTAAGCACTAGGAGTTTCTATAATGATCCAGAAAGCACGAATAGTCATTGTTTATGCAATATTTCTGCTGCTATGTAAGTAAAGTTGAAGGCATCCCTGATTGCCTAAAAACACAGTTCATATCCAAGTGACGTTTTGCGCACACACACAAATGTCAGAACGGAGAGCGATCTCTGCGTTTATGAATACAAAAGATGTAGCAACTAATTTACACGGGTGTCTGTGAGAGCACCTATTAGTTTTGCTGCTGACAGGTGCGTTTATTTAACACTGAATAAGTTGACCACATTGACTCACGTTTCACACACAAGAACCAGCAAAGATCTTACAGTGAGTAGTGCACACAATACAAAGACACAGATACAGCTTTACTTTTGATGTTGTGCGAGTCTGTTGTGCTCCACGTTGCTGAACTGTCGCAGGCCTACAGCCGTTGGCATTAGTTCACTTGAACTCATTGTACACTCTCAAAATATGGAATTATTAACATTTTCATCATTGATTATGAACTGACACCCAGCAGCAATGACTATAACGTTTTTACAAACATCTAATACTTGTATATGTTTAACATTGTAAAATAAGCACAACAGAAACGATTTTCCACTCAAATCAAGAACAAGCACAATGCAAAAGATACTGTAAAAATATTTGCTCACTCAAATAAACAACGTAACGGGTCACACATTACCCCATACAAAAATACAACATATTCCCTTATCAAAGTGCCGCGTTTGGCTCTTGTCTGAGAGATTTATTTTCACAGAAAATCACCTGTTTATTTTTTGTTTTCTTTCGCTATCTTCCCCCATGTAACTGCACACATCAGTACTGCATTTCTTACGATTCAACACTTGAATATTTTCACATAAAAAGATCATTTTTTATTCACATTGTTTCAAGTTTATCCCCTCAAGTATCTAAAAACTAAACATTTTCTTAATACTATTCTAAACACGTCCAGAATTAACCCTTTCAGGCTGATAAACGTTTAACTTGTTAGGAGTGTAAATATCATGACGAACAAACCAGAGATTTCTGCCAATGGAAAAATGAGAATGGGTGAAAACGAAAATGCTAGTTAAAAGCAAAACAAAAGTGTGCTTTTGTTTTAGTGCAAAACTGAGAGCAGTGTAGAGGTAGCCCTGAAACAAATGGCTTGGGGGCAGACATGCACACTACCGCAAAAGTTTTAGACTAGTTTACTAAGACCACCGGATATTCCGATACTGATTAATTAACAAAATAACTTCCGCACTTAAACGCAGCTCAGCAGGAAATAAAAGAGACTAGTATAAAAATAAATCTAGCATGTGAGGCGCCAAAATTAGGCAATTCAAGTAAAACGTTGAGATGACAAAACACGAAGATAAACGAAAATGGCGAGCTAGCTAAACATAGTATCCTCACCAGTACACTGCAGAAACATTTACTGCATTTTCATTTGTAATCTAAAAAAAAAAAAATCTCTCTTTTATTCATAAACTGATTTCTGAGTATAAGAAATTAATATCACACTAACATTTGCAACGGAACATGCAACTGTAAATATGCAAATTAACCATATGGGATTAAAAATGAAGTTAACTGATAAACTACATTGTTTTGTGTAAATGTGACTTAAAATTAAAGCAAATCACAGGGATTTACCTTTTGTAAATATAGCGATAAATGCAGAAAGTGATGCTGCAAACAAAACAGGATTTCCAAAAGTGCACAGTGTAGTTATTTAAGGTTGAATAAATGTCCCTGAACTTTCACTATTGTTGCTTGGCAGCACAATTTGGACGTACCTCTGAGAAACGCTTCAAAGAAAATGACTAATGGGTCCAACTTTTTGCATTTTGACAACATGAATATTGCAGACAAAAAAAGCCAAATAATGAATCTTTTAAAAAAATGTCATGATTTCATCCACTAATAGTGTTTGTTTTTACTATGTTGTCACGTTTGTGTAAAATTTGAGCTTTGGTCCATGTACATATTTGACTTAGGGTTTTTATACGGTTCTATAGCCTATGAGTTTTTTTTAATAGAGCAGAAGTGCACTATCTAGGGAACCTTAATAGAAACAATACATTCTGAGTATAACACTATGAATTTCTCACATCGACAGGGTGGAATGCAGACAACAGATTTGAAGGGATCAAGATTTCATATCAGTAAACTGTCCTAACTCTCTTTCGGTAGAATCTCTTTATCACACTATTAAACATCACATTTCCATTCAAAAACATTTGCGAGTGCAGTTACATCCTAAAAAATGTGCACAAATGCATGTCAACGCAAACACCGACAAAATGTAAAAAAATCCACATTACACTTTCATCACTTTGACCACGCCTCTTGTCCTTGGCTTGGCCCAATAGCAAACCTTTGAGTAAATTGTCCCTGGGCGTGTCTCACTACGGCCCCACCCCCTTCTCACACGTAGCAAAGGTACAGGTAGGTCTTCTCTATCCTCCAGTCGGGTGGGACGTCCTCAGGCTTGTGGCTCTTCATGTGCTTCTGCATGGATGAGAGGCTGGGGCAGTACTCCTGGCAGATGGTGCACTGGTAGGGGGAAGCGCCGTTGT
>JAZGTK010021554.1:0-10575 GCA_036877625.1 Ambastaia sidthimunki
GTTTACTTTACAGTTCTGTTCTTTCCCGCTGCAGGTCTCTCTGTTCCCGTCCCGCGGGGTCGTAAAGGCAAGAAGCTAAAGAGCCAGTTGAGTCCACCTGAGCAGAAGAATGCAGACTGGCTGGTCCACTGTAACCCGGAGGTGGTTCTTCAGGACGACAGCTACAAGAAACACCTCAAACAGCACTGCAACAAGTGAGTCCTCAACCACACCAGCACCTGTGAGGTTCTGTACCGCCCAATTTATTTTTGTGTACATTTTAGATGGTGAATTGCTAAAATAGCTACACAAATTAGTGACACAAATGCACTCATGAAAATCTGTGCCGGAGCATAATTTTGCAATATTTTTTTTTTTTGGTGAGACCGCATGGCTCCACCACTGTGATCCAGACGTCTGATCCAGTGCCTTAGAATTCCCAAACATCCCTCAGCAAAACAGTGCCAAAATATTTATTTTTCTGACCACTATCAAGAGGTTTATTTTATATAGTCCAATGTTATAGTACCATAATTTCTGCATGACGGTGTCTCAGACTTTTGATAGTCTATATTTATCTGTTTATTTATCTGTCATGGCCAGAGTTCTGCTGAGGGTGCGAATGCTCTACTATCTGAAGGTGGAAGTTCTGGGGGAAGCTGCTACTCAGGCTCTGGAAGGAATCCCAGCCAGGTACTACATTTCCCATAATGCACCTCACCCTCACATTGCTGCATCAGACATGTCACTGCAGGATGGCTTGCTGTTTAAAAGCACTAAGTATATGTGTGTTTTCTGCAGTAAACTGGAGGTCACTCTGCCGGATATCGACTACATTGAGATCCCGACAGTATGGTGGGACACTGCAGCTGATAAATCGCTGCTTATTGGAGTCCACAAACATGGTGAGATAAGACACAATAGCTTCAGATGAAGGGGGTAACTTTGTCACAGTCCAATGTATTAATATGTGTCAGTTTGCAGTTTTCAATTGAAAAACAAATGTAAAAAAAGGATTTAAAAAATGTAAAAAAGTTAGTTTGGTCTTTTAGGAAACAAAAGAATCATTTTAACTCAATTATTTAGTTTTTGTATTCATTACATGCCACAATTGAAACTGAAAATCGATTATTGCAGAATTTTGCAATAGTGATTAATTGCAGCTGTGGTGTGACGTTGGGTTCTGTGTTGTAGGGTACGAGCGATATAATGCCATGCGTGCAGATCCTGCGCTGTGTTTCCTGCAGCGGGTGGGAATGCCTGACCTCACCGCATTGACAGTAGAACAGGGTGGAGCAGAAGTGGTTTCAGACACACCTGACAGGTAAATACATACAGATTTATACGGGTGTAGGCTTATATATTAAATATACTAATAACCTTTCCTCTGCAGTATCAGCAAGAGCGATGAACTGAAAGAAGAGACTGATTCTAAGTCGGACGAATTAGACGAGAAAGTAGAGATCAAGGTATTTAATGTTGTTAAGTAAATGAGTGTTTCAGCAAAATAGCGTTGAAACATTGAAATATAATCTTTTTTAAAGGAGGAACCTGTGTCAGAGGAAACCGGGAAAAATAACAATACAGTGACTACAGGTATGACTTAACCTAAATCTCTGTTTACATATTACTGTATTCCTGTAGTTGAATTTGGAAACAATGTATTTCTTTGCTGAACGTTTGTTGTTTTTCCACCACGTTTACATTTCTAAAGCATAATCTGTGCGTTGTGCATGTAATCTCACTCACAGTTAGGTTGACTCACTAAAGCACTTTTCTTTGAGGGGATTTTGTAGCATCAGTCAATGAAGATCTTGTCGCCGAGGTGATTGAGCAGAGGCGGGTACAGTGGCCAGCAGGTCCAGCGCTTACTGCCCGGTTGCGACGGCTCATTACTGCCTATCAGCGTTACACGCAACGCGAGCCACTGCGGCATGATTTCCTCTTACACGAGAGCCTCGTACCTGCGGCCTGGCAAATCAGAGATTTTAGGACTCAGCCTGACCCACTGTTTCTGGGGTGGCAGCGGAGGTGGGTGATACCAGAAGAGTTTTATTGAACAAAAATCAATTAAAAAAAATGTTTATTTGTATAGCACCTTTTTAAAACTCAACAAAATAAGGTAGCAGAAGAAAGAAAGGAACTGAGTATTTTATACTGGATAATGTGCAAGAAAACTAGTGTATGTTAAACTGCATATTTAGGGCTGATTAAAAAGCATCATTTCTCCATTGCACACAGATGGACTCGTCGTGAGCAGGCCGACTTCTATCGCACTGTGTCGTCTTTTGGGGTCGTTTATGACCTGGAGAAGAAAAAGTTTGACTGGAGTCAGTTTCGTGCCCTTGCTCGCCTGAAGAGGAAAACAGATGAAAGTTTGGAGAGATATTTCTGTAGCTTTGTCTCAATGTGTCGCACTGCCTGTAGACTGCCACCCAGAAAAGATGAAGGTAAAATAGATATGGGGTTTAATAGTTGGGTGGTAAGATATAAAGCTACATTCATAAATGTCTTAATGAATAAAAACCTGTGCTCTGTAGGTGCAGTTGACCCTTCATTGTTCTTGGAACCCATTACTGAAGAACGAGCTGCCCGGACGTTGTACCGTATTGAACTTTTAAGAAAGGTCCGCGAGCAAGTATTGCGCAACCCACTCCTGAGTGCACGGCTGCAACTTTGTCGTCCTAGCCTTTACTTGCCCGTTTGGTGGGAGTGTGGAAAACATGATCGTGATCTTCTCATTGGCGTTGCAAAGCACGGCTTGAGTCGATCAGACTTCTATATCTTAAATGACCCCCAGCTTTCCTTCCTAGAGGCCCATCAAAATTACGTTCACAAGGAGAACCACAGATACCCTGTACCAGGTGTTCCTCATCACCATTGTGGCTTGTACGATTCCAACATTGGGCATTGTCATTCCCCCCAACCTCCATCACAAACCCATCAACTTATCCATACTCCTGGACACCACCAGGAAGCGGTGTCATCGGAGCATGGGAATATCAGTATGGGTACAAGAACCCGGGAAGGATTTCTGGAGTGTCCTCCACTGGATGACTCTCTGGAGCTGGGGGCTCTACAACATGCATCAGATCCTAGTAAGTCTGCTAAAGAAGCCTTCAATGGGTTCCCCTTCAATTCTGCAACTGGAGGACAGAATATGCTAAATTCTTATGGTGTACAAGGAGTGCTAAATGGAACTCAAGGAGATGTAGCAGACACAATAGCTGGGAAGCTTCGTAGTGACGTTCTGGTAGGTGAACAGGGTTCCTCTGAGGAGACTGGCTTAATGCCCCCTTCTGTGGAACTTGATGAACTTCAAACTCCATGGGTAAGCTCAGACCATGCTGAGACATCAGACATGTTTAACGATACCGATCCCATTCTGGGTGGACCAGCCTTAGAAACAGGATTTCTGGATGCTGCTCAACCAGAAGACGAACAGGAAGGTGATGAAATGCTCACCGACTGTTTAAGCATGCCCAGTTCAGACTCCCAAAGCAACCCCACAGAGCCCCTTGCACCAAGCTTCATGTTGTTTAAAGATCTTAATGTAGGAGAAACTTTAGTGGATCAGACAGATCTGTCAGCTAGTCTTCCCGAATATGCAACCCCTCTTGGACTTCTGGAGGTAAGTCTTGACCAGGCTGAACACATTAGTGAAGAGCAAGAGGATAAACTTGGGGATTCTAACATAACACACAGTGTTCCCAGCCCAGAAGAAGGTATGGAAAGTGTAGATTTCCATTTTGAGAATGAAGAACTTTCTTTGGATAGTGATGGTCTAGCAACTGCTGGTCCAGAGATGAAGGAAACTCAAGATGAGATCGACAAGATGCTTTCAGTTAAGTCCCCAAGGGAAAACTGCCTTGAGAAATCCCAAAACATGGATTGCAAGGTATCATTTGAGGACTCTTGTGAAGTGCCCTTGGAAGAATTGTATAAAAAGACCATAAGGGAGCCAGAAAAAGTGCCTTTGGAAAAATCTTATGATTTGACCTGTGATGAGACCCTGCAGGAACCTTGTGAAGGCTACCAGCAAAACTCAACGGAGCAACAGATGGTTGAAGAACCCCGCAAAGAACCATCACAGCCAACAGAGGAGTGCGGTCTATCTAACACTGCTCTTCCAGAAGATTACCCTTTGGCCTCTTTACACCCATCATCTCCAGCTATCTTTCCTGACACCTCTGTATCTCCAGAACTTAAGGCAGTCTCCAGCATGAAACAAGAGTTCCTCATGGATCCAGTGGTGTCAGATGTAAAGCCTGAACCAGACAGCACTACACAGCTTGAACAAACTGAAACTCTGGAAGTGAAGGATAAGATGAAGGATGAAGGTGCAAAAACACAAGGTATTGTCAGACCTAGCTTTCTACCTTTTGCAGGTTTGCTGTTAAATGCACTGAACACAGAGATTGTGCATTTAACACAGAGTCATGTTGGATATACACATTCATAAGCAGCGAAGATAATCTTGGAGTCAGTAAGTCAGCATGTAACTGCTGATGAATGCAATGTATGCTTTAAATACTGTTTCTTATTTTTTCTCCCAAGCGTTACTGAGAGATGTGGAAACCCAGCGCTTTGCTTTGCCCATGTGTGAGATGGTGGACAGCATCCAGGAAATAAGAGAACCAACCATTGCTCAGCTTCTGCAGGAGAAAGCGCTCTTCTCCTTCTCTGAGTGGCCTAAGGTACAGTCATGTTGGTGATTGTTTTTTTTTTTCAGTTTTGGCTTTTTTCACGTCACTGTAATTAGTTGAATGTGAAAAAAAACTGTATATAAGATACTTGTAAGTTCAGATATAAGTATCAGATACTCTGTAAGCTAGTGTAACTCTTATTTTAAAATACATCTGGTGATGGTAGTGCATAAACGTGCTCCTATAGACGTTTCAGTCATTTTATCTCTTCAGTTTGGCTCATTTCAAACACTGTTTTCTCCTGTGCTCTCCACAGGACAGAGTGATCATCAACCGCCTTGACGGTATCTGTCACGCTGTATTAAAGGGAAAGTGGCCCTCATCTAACCAGCAGTATGAGTCTCCCAGCTCTCTCGCTAACAGCTGCCTGCCCAGAAGTGCCCATCAGAGGACTGGATTCCTGCCCACCAGAATGTCTCTGTCCCAGAGTCTTAACTTTAACCTGCCACACACTGTACAACACGTACCCAAGGTAAGTCTACAGGCTTAACAGGAGACAGTGACAGACTGCAGGTTTAATAAATGCCACCTTTTAGAAACAGATATGCGCATTTGCCATTTTAATCTGTTGTCCCAACAGGAGCGCTTAGTGGCCCCTCCTTTCCTCCCTGAACTGAAACGTCCTAGACACAGGTTTGAATTTGAGACACAGGTCCTCGCCAAACCAAGCCATCTTGGCGAAAAGATCCAGACTGGCGTAGCTCATCGCGCGAACACTGTCCTCCTTAACGGCTGGCAGGAGGCAGCTATTGACCTCTCCAAACAACCAGAGCTGACAGGCGGTGGTGAAAGCAGGTCAGTTGGTAACATGACCCATGCCGTCCAATCAGCGCCTCATAAAATAACTGGGATAGGCTCCATGGGATTGGACATGGCTGGCATTTTGCAGGCGGGCCTAATTCACCCGGTTACAGGACAGATTGTCAACGGCAGTCTTCTGAGAGATGATTCCATGTTGAGAAGGAGGAGAGGACGGAAAAGAAACGTGGAAGCTGCTGATCTGAGTTTCATGAAGGGACGAAGCGTGAACTTACCGGAACAACAGGTTTGAATGGATCCAAAAAATCAATTTATCAATTTACACACCCCATATCAGTTATTATAGTTGTGCTGTCGTTTTTGGAATATTTTTAATTAGCTGTTATTTTCAGTTTTCATAATAACTTTAATTATATATTATTGTCATTTTATTTATTTGAAAATTGCTACATAAGATTTCTGTTTTAGTTTAGTTCAATTTATTTTCAGTTAATTTTGGTTTATTGCTATGGCAACATTTCTTAAGTTTTAAAATAATATTTCTGGTTGTTTTTAATTTGATTTCATTTAAAGATGTTTTAATAGATTTAGTTTTAGTAAACTATAACAACATTGCTGCTCTTGAATGATGATTCACTATAGTGTACAGTGTTTAACAGTATATCATTATATACAGTTTGTGTCCTAACATGTATTGTGTGTTTGTCTCCGGATCAGAGCAGATCAGATTCTGTTGTGTCGTCTACATCCTCACAGTCAGACTGTTCCTCAGCCACTCCTGCCCCCCTGTCAGCCGCTTCACCAGCCGAGACTCTAAACATCAGCGCAGAAAGAGAAACGGCCAACAAGGGCCTCATGGAATGGATCCGACAGAATCCCGGTTACAACAGGGAGCTTCCAGCTTTTCTGTCGGTCAGTTGCATGTTGAATGAAAAGTGTACAGGCCAACTCTTATCTTACATCCTGTAACATTGTTTTTAAAGAATTTAGACAGTCTGTCTGAGTTAGCAAGATTTTAAAATTAGACCATAGATCCTTAATTTAATCTTTTAACAAAATGTGGTGACAGACTCTGAAATGACTTTATTCTTTGGATAAATGTAAATTAAGTCATGAGGTTGAAAACACTTATGTCATCTAGTAAGATATTTTACAGATCAGAAATGTGGATATCTGTTCCTCAGTCTGATCTCTCTCAGAACACCAGCATGTTGAACAGTGTCCTGGACCGTCAGAAGCAGAGAAGACATCGCTACAAAGACCCGAACAAACTCAATGCCGGCTCACTCTCCGGAGAGGAGAGAGTCCCGGTGGTGCACAGAAGCACAGGACGCAGGGTAACAACGCATGCATTGTTCTTAATCTCTTCCTGTATTTTACTTGACTTAATAGAATTGTAAAGCTGCAATTCCTGTGGTCACAGCTCGGTGGCGCTATGGCTCCAACCATTAAGGAGCTCTCCCGGTGGCTGGATGCAAATTCAGAGTATTCTGTGGCCTCTGATTGGGCGGATGTGGTGAAGCACTCTGTGAGTTATGTGTCACTGTCTGTCTAGTGAGTGTGTGGAAACTGCAGGCAGTGAAAATTTAGCCTTGATGTATCCTAACTGTTAGAATGAAGAGCCTGTGCTAAACATCTCCTGCTATAATGTCTGTCTATATAATAGAACTAAATTTCCTCGACCCTCTTAATCAAACACAGGCTGGTGGGCTGGTGGGCTACTTTTAAATGTGCTTTGTTTCACATTTTAAAAGGTTTTATACCTGTGGCAACTACTTTTAAGCATAAGCATTAAAATAAAAAAAATTAAACATGATACATTAGCTAAACTGTCAACTTTAAACTGGTGTTGCATACGACATGATTAATATTTGATGTTCATTGTTTTGGTTTTTTTTACTAAATGTACAGAATTTACCTTGTAAACTAATGCAAGTTTTGTGCCTTTTTGTATCTTACTGTTCCAGGGTTTTCTCCCAGAGGGTAAATTTACTCGCGTCCTCACTGAACCTGTGAGCCGGGATAACGGTCCACGCAGGAGAGGCAGACGACCCCGCAGCGAGATGCTCAAATTCCCCGAGCTGCCTGCTGGTATGGGTCATCTCTTCTTGAACGGTGGGCTGATCAGCAGCATGGATCTGGTTAGCTTACCCAACCTCCCCAATGTCCCTGGCATCCCGTTAACCGGGATCATGGGCTTTCCTCACAGTTTTGCCACAGCTGTACCGTCAGCAGATGATGGCAAGAACGGACTTGGCGTGTTTCCCATGATGCTTCGTGGCATGCCGTCCGTGCATCCGTCGATGTATAGCGCTCATGTGAGTGGGATGATGAGTCAGCCGCCGTCCATGGCGACCTCGGCGGTTTCCACAGCAACTGCATCCTCCTGCGCAGCGGACGTGACCTCCGTGACCTCAACCTCCAGCCTGGCTGACAGTTTGGATACGGCACGGGATAACGCGAGCTCTCTAGCGAGCACAGAAAATGGGAATAAGGTAGAGACAAAGCTAGGAGGGGAGGAGGAGAAAATAACAGCCGGAACAATCTGTACAGCTAAAGTAACCAGTAGCAGCATCAAAAGTACCGGCAGCCATTTGACCTATAACCCCTTTCTGATTTCGGGAATGTCTCATAGCCTGCTGTATCCGCACATGTTCCTGCCACCCGGCAGTATAATGGCACTTCCTGCTCTACCTGCTGCAGACAGCACATACAGCCCCAGGAGGAAGAGGAAGAAAGTTAGGGAGGAAGGACCACTAGAGGCAAGTGGTGATGTCATTGAGGCAGATGCTGTGGAAATCAAGAGGCTTAGAGACAAACAAATGCTTAAGGGAAAGAACCAAGAGGGCTGTATGGAAGAAGATCAGCCCCATGTAGAATTAGCTCAGATCAAAGACTCTAATCCATCTGACACTCAAAATGATTCTTCTGAGGACAGAAGAACTGAAATGCTGGAAAATGATACAGAGGTGGCAGAGAAGACAGAGACTGTTGTGGAGGAACCTGATCAAGATGCTAAAGGTTTATGTGATGAAGAAAACTAGAGTTTTGGGCCACTGTACTTTTGTGTGTTATGTCTGTAAAAGTTTGTGTACGGAACTTTATCAATATATTGTTTATAGATCTGCCCAGTCAAACTTTTAATTTCACTGACATTCACATATTTGCTAAAAAAAAACATTTCAAGCCTGAAAGCCCTCAGAGGTCTTGATACAAAGAAATGACATCATCTCTGTTACAGTGTTCCTTTCACATCATGAGAACAGATACTCAAACAAATCTCTCTGTTGATGGAGAAAGCTCTTAGTCTGACACTAGAGATGACCCCGGTGACCCCAGCTTTTTTCTTCCAATCAGGTGTTCCTCAGAAAAATCATTTGAATGTTGAAATTGTGAAAAATGGATCGTACGTAGAATTGGTGTTTGAAATATCACAGGTGAGCACGCACATATAGGTACATAGTGTTTTGATACGTTTCTCAAAATAATGTAAAACAAGCAAACGCACACTGCGCTGGTAGATTTACCAGCTTTAATTCATCGTATACATTATTGCTGTTTTATTTTTAGTTGCTTGCTGCTATATATTCTAAAATCTTAACAAAGCTATAGATGACATGAGTGCAGTGGAAATTTAAAGCACAGAACAATCCTGAGACTGATTAATCTAGTTTATTTTGTCTTTATTCTGAGGCAGTTTTCACTTTTAATAAGATGCCCGGGGTGAAAGATTTCTACTCGTATGTAGAGATGGTTATATAGAGTTATGGGTGCCAAAGTGTTACTGCTCTTTGTGTATATAATATATGATGTGGAATTTCCCCAATTGTCTTTGTTCAGTAAGGATTATTGTTCATATAGGTCCCCTATAGGTTGTTGGGATCAACCTAAAAGTTAGACTGTCTCATTCTCCAGAGTTTCAATGCTTTCAATACCTTTGAAAATACTGGAGAGTAACACCTACCACAAGCTTTTTTAATTTATCTGTATATTGCTCTTTTTTGTTTACAAGCACACAATGTTTTATTTTTTCCTTGCCAGTATGATGCATATTGGGTGGAAACTGTAAAAATCAGCACTGTTTTTTTCTTTTATTTGAAATAATTTACACTAGTTAATAACCTGACTGCTTTTCTTCCCCAAACTCAACAGGGTCTCTTTCGTGTTCATTTTCCAGCTTGTCATCTTTTTTGCTTTTTCTGTTTTCCGATGTGAAACATTTTTTGCACAGTTCTTTTGGTGAATGTTGTGTTTGTGTGGACGCTTGCGCACACTTGAACATGTCACTTCCTGTACTGTGTATTTCTCGTCTGAAAATCATGGTCAATCAAACCTCAAAAACATGCTGTTGTTGCCTTATTACTGTTTGTGACAATGTCATTTATTTTGCTTTTTCTTTTTCATTTTGCCAAATTCACCAAATACGACATTTGTTTCTCGAATCTTATTGTCTTATGTTTGCAATGCCTTATTTAGCATTTGTGTATGGATGTTTGTTACATCCTTATGCTGGGAAATCAAATATATCAAAATTCTTGTGTACAGTGTGACTGAAGAAGTCTTGGTCATACTAGTTCAACTGCAGATGCTCTGTTTGTACAGCCATTGGCCTCTCTTGCAGTTGTAAACTTATCAGCAAATCGATTGGTGGTACAGTTCAAACGACATAAGGTCTGTTTCTGCTCTGTACCGGAAAGCACAAAGTCTGTTGCCCATCTGAAAGTTTGCAAGCTTAGCTCTGAACACTACAGTGAGTAGTTTCTATTAACGCTTTAACAACAACATCTGCTTGTCTAGATTTCTGGATGATTGGATCACTCCTGATGTAAAGTCAGATTTCCAGTAAACAAGCAGCTGCAGGTGAACCGTCAGTCTGTGTGCAGCTGCAGAGCTCAGGCTGAGGCTGCTGGGAACTGCTTGTGTGTTGATTTTATCAAATGTACTGTTTGTTGGAAATGTATTGTGTGAAAACAAAACGCTCCGGTTTAATTGAATTTGATTTAAATGCCTGGTTTAACAAACAAACAAAAAGACACTCCTTGGTGCAGGATTTGAGCTCATTTGACACTATTAATAATATTATTCCATTTTTGTTTTCTTAAAACACTCCAAATAACTGTTTTGTCATTTT
>JAZGTK010021555.1:0-10574 GCA_036877625.1 Ambastaia sidthimunki
CCGGCGATTTGTGATTCCTGGATAGGGACTTCTAAAACAACGTTACGGAGATCGAACTTAAACGTTTTCATTAGCTAGGAATTCCTCTTTTCAATGCAAAGCATAACCAGAAAAATATATATTAAACACATACACACAAAAATGTTTTAAAATATAAATTGTATGACTTTCCCAGTCCTGGAATCACAAATCTTAAGTCCAAGGTATCCTATGGCTGTGGGAACCCTGTGATTATGTTGAGAGTGATTCAGTCACAGTGCACACTCACCCGCATTGAAGGCACTATGTTAAGCGACAATGCTGTTGGACTCAGACTAAAAACTGCACTGAGAATGTGGCTTGTAAACACAATCTGAGCTTTGTAAGAAAGTTGCTCGGTACTCAGTGTGTGACAAGCACACAGATCTAATGGAGGAAGAAGCACCAGACCTAACCGATGACTCACCTCTCCCTCCATGTGCTTTCAGAGATGACCAGACTGTAAGAGGCACAGGTCACCACGATGTAGACCTGCATGAAACAGGGTCAGCTCTCTGTCTAGATAACACTCTATTGAAAAGCACAAACAGGGATAGAGAGACAGACTAGGGGGGCGTATGTCAGCAAAAGGGGTGAGATAGAGAGTGAGTGTGGTAGACAATGGGGTGACGGGTTGAAAGAGATGGCTGAGACTGAAAGTTATTCACAGATGTGGGGATTGTTGGCAAACAATGAGATATTTGTCCTTAGGGTAGAGAGAGCATTAACTGTGTGTTCTCATCAGTGACACGGACAGATGGGCCCCATTTTGCATGCTCTGATGAACTCTGCACTGTATAAATCAATGTGGCCCAAGTATGATTGTGAAGGCTGAAGATCTCCTGATCTGATTTTATATCCTGTAAAAACATAAATATAAAAATGGCACAAGGTCAAGCATGTTTACTTTAGTGTCCTCTAATTACCACACCCTCAGACCCAATTCTTAAGTTCCCCAAATCTCCAATTCTCCTTAATCTGAGAATAATTCTAGTTTAAGAACGGTTTAAGAATTAAAGAACACATGGCTTGTAAAGTGGTCCCTAATAAATGAAAGTCTCCTTATGCCCTCCACTTCAAAGTACTGCTAAACAACCAACCTTTAAAGAGATTTATCATCCCAGCATGCATCAACCAAAATCATACTGTTAGCTATTCCAACATTATGGAAACAAAAAATGCAATTATAAAGATGGTTTAACGGCTAAACGACTAGTTTGTTAAAACTAACAAACAATGAAAGCAACCAAGCAACCAGTTTTGTGGAGCAAAATAAAATACAAAGTACCGATTTATTTAAAAAGAACACATTCCATTCTTCTGATAGAAGGTGAAATTTCTTAGGCCTCAGTGACATCACTTTATGTATTACTTTGTTGTCTATGGCACTTACTGAAGCACAGGAAAGATGCAGTGCTTCACAGCTCACACCCTTTATAGTTCACTTATTACAAAGACCTTTTAAGTGAGTCAAAGAGGTCAAGCAAAGGGTCATAAATCTCATTAGGCAGCTGTGTTAGGTCATGCATTTGTTAGGCAGTGTAAATCAACCCACACTGCTTGTTGGCTATGTGAAGGTTAGACTCTGGTTTATGAACTGCACAAAAGGGGGCAAAATATGTTAAAGGGATGGCATATATTTTAATATCTCTCACAATTACCACAATATAAATGGTTGCTGAAACATGCATCTACACAATCTGATTATTAATTGCCAGAGAACATAATGAACTCTTCCAGGCTAACAGGAATTGGACACAAACTGAATCAAATCTAATACGGTTGGACTACACATGATCTCTAAAGCTTGCAGTAAATCCACTCTACCATATTTAAAGAGACAGTTCACTTAAAAATACTGTCATCATTTACTCACTCTCATGTTGTTCCAAACCCATATAAATGACTGACTTCAGGAAAAGAATCAGAAGACTCCAATTCATTTTCAATGAGGACTTAGGAAAGATATACAGGTTTGAAAAAACATGAGGGTGAGTAAAAATCTAAACTATTTTGTGCCTAACTAAGGTCATCAAATACCTGATAATTGTAAACTGAGGGAAAAAATAAAGCAGTTGCAAATAAAAAGGAAGTTTATAGAGACTAAGAACATGATGTCAGCAACACAATGCATGCTGGGACACGGCAGCCGTGGTGGATGCTGTGTAGTATTGGAAGCAGATATTAAAGTTTGTATTATACTGCTAAAAACATGTTAAAATAGTTCAGTTGCTTTGTAATTACATGCCATCACCCTCAAGTCCAACGGGAAAAAACAAATCTCAAATGAATTGCTATGAAACCGTAAACCACGACATACAAAAATGTTGTATCATTGAAATGTTGTATGCAGGCTATCAAAATAAGTTAAACAGAAAAAAACTATTGAAAAAATGCAAATACAACAGGTGCAAGAAATACAGCGACAGTGTAACCTTCAAGTATTAAAAATGCAGATAACAAGCTAATAATTAAACAAGTAAATAAAAAATAAAAAAGTATTGAACTCAAAAGTTCAGTGTTACTGTAGCGCAAATACAGATGTAAAATTTAACATTCGCATATTAAGATGACAGTTGACAGGCAGTAAGTAAACTGTTTGTTTGTACAGATCGAGCCTGTTGAATCTTGCACTTGATCTTTCTACATTACTCTTTATTTCTGTTTATCGTAGTTCTCTACTAATGTCCTGATGACCTTGTCCCTAAACATGGCGGCCACTCCACAGAATGCAACGTGCAGTTTCCCAGACTCTAAATAACAAGATTCACTCAGGCCATGATATCAGGTTGCGAATCATCATTTGACCCAAATTCTAATGAAATACTCTGAGGTGCTGTGATATGACCTCTCTAATTATGAGATGCCTCATTATCCCATCAGTGCTGAGGACAGACTATGAATCAGTGCTGGTGAAAACATTAGCTCTAATGAGAGCATAGCTACACAGAGTGAGATGGCCATGGGACCTCGTTCATGGCGGCTGTTGAATGACTGTGGTTAGTAATGGTCACGTTTGCACATATACTCAAACAGGTCCGATTAAACAGACAGACAGAGCACCAGAATGCCACATGACATGAAACACAAGGGCCTCGTGTCAGCGCTAGTCACATAAAATGGATTACGGGGAACAAACGGGCAGCAGAGAGCCATGCATGGCATGTCTGTATGTATGTATGCTCACTTTATAGTCTGCACTGGTACGTGCTGCAGATCTTGTTCAGTAACAAACCAGTTCAACACAACCTGACTAGAACGAGATCAACAATGACATCAGCAAAAATTTATATTCGACTGACCAATGAGAGAAAGGGGTGGGAAGTGTTTGGATAACTTGTTCTAGTGCCACAAAAAAAGCACACCTTTTAACAAATTTAATTATAATCAAACCAAACTGCATAGAGTTACTGCATTGACAAATGTCACCCTTATCTCTGCGATCCTTAATTCAAGAACAGGGAAGTTACAGTTTCGATTTCTGACAGAAAGCAGGCAGGCCCTGCCCACCTAAACCTAAAGAGCTCTTACCTTTCAACTTCTTCCAGAAGACTGTACCAGTACTGTCATTACATAACCAATGACACAAGCCTGATCCTGTACAGATTGTATGTCATGTCCAGTGTAGGCACAGACACTAGAATATCTCAAAGAATGATCTTCAGTGTTTATTATAAGACTACAGCATTCCATATGAACACTAAGCCCTGCACCAGTATGTAATTACATAAGTATATAATTAACAAAACAAATATTCCGTGGAAGTTTAGCTGGTACAACAAAGTACTTTGGAAATAAATGCTGTATAAATGTACATTTTTGCTGATCGTGCCAATACCGGCTCATTCTTAAGCTTCTTACTCTCACAGTTCTCAAATTATTCTAGGATTTCATCTCCTAATCCCCCACCGAGTCTTTAGGCTACACATTCTGGATTTCGGTGAAAATGCTGTGTTTGTAAATACAGAGTTTGGCTGCTGAACATCAGCTGTAATGTTGTAGTTGCTTTGGAGACCTGCAGTACAGTGGAATGGCCTAATCACCATGGCAGTCTGCTGCTACTGCCAATCAGAGCTAAGCAAGGAGGGGGACCAACTTCCTTCCGAGTCCATTCATTCCACAAAGACCACCTGCTGTGCCTGTCAAAGGCTAGAGCGAGGGGTGAGAGAGGACAGATAAAGATGGACATGAGGGGAAGAGGTGCACAAAGCAGGGTACTTAGACACTGAGAAAGATGCATAATCCATAAACCAATATTCAGATAACTGATCAATAAACGTTCCTAATCTCTCCTTTACATTTATTCATTCAGCAGATGGTTAGTCTAAAACTGCTACAAATTAGGAAACACCATGATGTATTTTACCTTAAGAGCCAACATATAACACACAATGTCTCTGCAAATATAATGCATCCAGAACTGAGAATGAAAAACTTTAAAATGCAATATGACACTAAAAGCATCCATCGTGTATTTGTTTTAATCTGTCAACAGAACATAAATGGGTTTTGACTTGCAGTACATAGTAAGAAGCATAAAAACATGATGGAATGAAACATATTAAAGAGCTGAAGATGGCATAATTTCCTTGCTGAGAGTGAAGTCAACATCAGACACAATGACCTTACACGAGAATTACTACAGGAGGACGATTATTCTAGCGCATGCGCACTCATGTGCTCAGTATTCTCATGATCATCCTTTCATTAATTATGCAATATAAACAACCGACGATCATATTAAATACTCGGTTTGGTGTATAAACTGGACTGGATAGTTGGCTGTGCCATAACTATTTAAAACCCGATCGTGCTGTTGTTAAGATTGCACAAGTCCCTATCAAGCGTCATTCAAACCTGAAAAAGAATATATTCAACGATTGTTACATCGTTCAT
This sequence comes from Ambastaia sidthimunki, assembly GCA_036877625.1. Taxonomy (NCBI): domain Eukaryota; kingdom Metazoa; phylum Chordata; class Actinopteri; order Cypriniformes; family Botiidae; genus Ambastaia; species Ambastaia sidthimunki. The sequence continues at coordinate 4,915 of JAZGTK010021555.1, forward strand.
TGTTATTAAACTGAGTCGTTTTGTCCATAATACAAATCACGTTGCTAGATCTTTGTTGCGTCTAGGTAAACGACAGGCCTGCGCTGTCCAAATTTGTGGGAATTGTCATATTCACAGATATAAATGAGTATAAATGTCAGTTTGGAGTATCGACGTTCATAGGAACCTTTGAACAGTTGCGAACGGGACGAGTACGACGTTTCCACGGGAATCGTGTGGGAACTTTAAGGAGCCACGTTTCATTCTCGAGTTGTGTCGAAGCGAACGATCGCTTCGCTTTTATTTCCAACTTCTGTGAAATTAAAACTAGTTTCGTGTTAGAAAAACATATAACGCAGAGATTTGTGCTAGAAACCTCAGACCTAAGCCGTTGTTTTCGAGTACTTCCATACTCGTTTAACACAGAATCAAAGACGGGATCAGACTAGGCCATTTGACTAGACTTAACGAAATGGATCGAGGTCCGATCAGTTTTCTTACCTTTACCAAATCGGTTGTGTTTTCTTGAGGTTACATACGCCTTCTGACCGCTTAGTCCTCGGTAAATGTTTGAAGGAAGCTCAAAGCGGCATTGTCGCGTTTAACTTGAAAATCACAGCCTGTCCCATTCCTTTACCGTGCACGAGCCGGGATAAATAATCGCTGCGTTCAACAGAGGGAGAAAATCCGTGATCGAAATTATTAATCCAGTCACGTTGCATGAATTTGTTCTTTTGTTGGTGCAAAAAGCAAGAGTAATCGGTGACCACCCCTGGCAAACAAAAACCTTTAAACCGGAACCGGTAGAGATTGTGTGGCTATGCTATATGACAAAAGACAGCTCTAGGAATAGTGGATGGACTCCCGCAGATGTTCCCCCTCCCTCCGCTCTGAATTGGTTTAACTTGCATATCACAATATGGCCGCCATAGGGAATGTGGATAATAAATAAACGTTTTTCAGTTGTCAGCTGTTGTTGAGGCACTCAGCCAGTGATACTTTTGAAGCATTAAACAGCACTTTGTTTTTCTATAATACAAACATAAGAAAAACCACTAGACAACGTAGTGTTTTAGTTCAGTCCTATGTCGTCCCCTGTCGGTCAGATAAATAGCTGCAGTTTCTAAGCATTAGTTTACCAAAAGACAGCTGCACAATATACGTGTGTCTGTACTACAGATAAATGTCCACGTTTCTGTTTATTTTAAACACACCCAGTACTAAAGTAATCAAGAGAAACTCATAATTGTGTTTTGTATTTAATTATATAAAATGTTTGGAAAATGATCAGTAAAATGTAATAAAGAAAACAATTTATGCGTGAACATACAATTCATTAGTAAATACTGACATCTAGTGGATTTTAAACGTACTACATTTTGGGTCCCCCTCCCTTGCTTCACAATGCCGTGGACCACTACCTGCTTTCCTTTACCCCACCAACACACACAAGCCTGGTGGACAGAACAAAGTTCTTCAGTCGTTGGGGAACTCCAGTAGTCAGTCAAGGCTATTTTATTCACTTCAAACATTGGGTGAAGTAATTGTTTTCTTTTTTAATATAGACAATGTTGAGTCATTGCTAAATTATTGTCATGACAAAATAGTGACAATAAACCAATGTATTTCTCCATGAGTCCACTTTGTTAGTGATTAAAAGGTTAAACTTGTTTCTTTGAGTATATGGAAATGGCATGTCTACAATATACATTAATAATTGTAGTAAGCCTCTGTGTATATACTGTATATCCTGTGTATACTTATCCTTACAAGCACAATTTTGCCTGTATTATTTGTGTCTCCTTCAAAAGTTGCTCTTGAGAAATTTTATGTTTATTGTCCCCCCCTAACTGTTAGATGAAAATTATGCCCACGTTTTTTGGGGTTAGATATAATAGTCGCCTTAAACTGATAGCAGTGAGATGCAACATCACATTAAATCATTAGTTTCCAGGTACCTAGAAAAATGTGGTACTGCAATCAGACAGTTGTTTCATTCAATCAATGGCTATTTCATTTGAAAGTGACCAGTCACAAGAGGGTTAGTTAAAGTTTTGGTTAGTTATGTGTTTCCTGCTGGCATTGAAAATTAAGTCACGAGCTTCTGTTTAGAAGTCCCACTCTCTAACCAGAAGGCCACAACTGCATTTTATATATTTTATATGCTTATTTATTTATGTGCAAACAATTTTTGTTATCGTTGAGTGCACATTAAATGTCAATAATTTCTTATCATAGATGATAATAGAACAGAGTGTAAACATAATACCGTGACAATCTGTGAATTGCAGAAATCAGGCACATTGAGCATTTTCCGGTTTTGTGTGCAATATGCCAGTGATTTGTGAAATGACTGTGGGTGGTCTGTGGCAGTGTCTTCTAAAGATGAGACTATGTGAAACACATTTAGTTTAAAGAGTCAGAAACCCTGTTAATGTGTTACATTTTGGTATAATGTTCCCATATTATTACAGTACAGATACACCTAATTAATTTAAAAATACTGAAAAAGAAATTTAAATGTATTATTTTTATTATTATTAGCTTAATTTTAAGCCCATCTATACGTCATGAAGATGGCATCCATAGGGAAATCCTTTAATCAGCAGATGGAAATTGAAATTACCATCATCTGCAGACACACAACAGATAAATACAGTATGTGACGAAACAGTAAGTGCCTCTCATTGTAATTAAGAACATTCATACTTACCCTCAAGTTGACAAATGTGGTCACATTTGTTACGGCAAGCCAGAGGAAGCAACTTAATAGCTTACTGTAAATACTTGACTCACACACTGTTCATAATAGCAAGTGTTCCGGTATCTCTGATGTGCTTAACAGTAGTTTGCGTCTTTCCTCGCTTTCCTGCAAATGTGGCCCTATGTGTGATTTTAATTTAGATCCGTTATTCACTTAAATGCTTTTTAAATGTCGAATCCAGATGCTTTGATTTTGGTGACCTGATGCTTAGCATGTTAAAGAAAAGTTAAAACACAATTTATGATCGTGTTGGTGTTCACAGAGGACAAAATTTAGACCCAACAATAAAATCAAGACAATGCATCTTCTGTACTTATAAAATCTGAAATCTAAGGATGGGAACAATGGAATTTATGGGTAATTTTAAACCAGAACCACGTGGTGGCAACATTGAGGTATAAACCAACATTCGGCTATAGGAACCAAGACGCAGATTCCTTCTTCAACTAAATCACACACTACGTACGGGATGATCGAGTATACATATCTAAGCGATGACTTATAGTTTCGTCATACGACGTCAGAACCCACTAAACGTAAATATGAATGAACTGATGATTAATTCAGATGTGGTGCACAACTCCACTTTTCGTCACCTGTGTGCGGATAAAACTGTAAATGCACCAGGGATTCAGTTTGTGCACAATATAAAACGTTCAAGTAATTTCTTAGTTTTGTTAAACTGAAAGAAAATACAATTTGTGGGCGTTTATATTTAAGATATAAGCAGTTCATGAAATATGTTTCCACTTATTTGCTGCATCAGTAAGATTACATACGCAATAATTTCCGTTTATGAAAGAAAAGGGAATGACGCATGTGTCATGAGACTAAGGCTAATAACGCTGGTCGTTTAATTACTGTGTTTCATAACAGCATAGTGTCAGGAATTTTGAGAATGTACTATTTATTTGAGTCCTATTAGAAAGGTCCAGTTGGCATTGTCCAAAATGTAGTATCATGAGCAAATTTCAGAACCGCAGTGGTGGACAGCTCCCAGTCTTCGACCCTGTGACAAATGTGACATTTTTCACAGTTTATTTGTCGTTGTTTGTTGTCGTGTCCACCCTCTATTGTCTCATCACTGCTCAGCTCCACAGTGCGTAAATGTCTGTGTGTGATGACTGATGTGGTTTAGGACCACAGCCAGCTGATCTTAATTGACTTTTACATTGTCATTTCAAGTTGCGAAAAAAAGTTGCGATTGTCTTTTCCCCTAAATTACGTTTAGAGGAAAGTTCCATTAGAGTTGTATGTGCGTGACTCGTTCATCCATGAGGCAGGAACTGTACTATTATATCCCGGGAGGAAGGGTTGATGACGTCTATGGCATACTTAATGTGACTTATTGAAAAAAGGCAAGACTCCCTATTCATGGATAAAAATCCGAGGTAATCGGAGCACAGGAGAAAAAAGTTTTGCACAAAGATATGTAGACAAACGAGTGCATCTAATTTCACCGCGGTTTTGTTTGCAAAAGTGATTTCGTTTATATTGGTTATTGTATAAAAGTGCAGGGGTTGAACCAACGAGCACATAAGGAAGGGACGGTGGCGCTTCAGGGAAGAGGTGCTGTGAGAAAGATTTCTATCTCTCTCACACAATCACAGCCGCACCCGAGTCGCATCCAACAGCATTTCTATCTACCTACTCTGCAATAGGTAGGTTATAATCCTCCAATTGCAGGCAAAGACTCTTTTATTCGGTTTAAACCAAGGAATTTCTAATATGAAGACAATCAGACACCTGGACTTTTCATTTATAAAGCTTATCTACTGGTTTTGTCGTTTGGCTCATCGGAAGAAGGATTCTGTTGCGCATGCATGGCACACGTTAAACTTTCCAAATATCATCTTACGAGCGGAAAATACAAATAAAAAGTAATATTGGTGCTGTTTTGCCTATCTGGATTTTTATAAGCGTTCTTAACAAAAGTTCGTTGCATATTACTTAAGCCGTATATAATAATTACAACCCGACCCAGGCGTCTGATAAACCAGCGAATTTGTAAATTCACCTGGACGTTAGGGTGACTCGTCTTTAATTGTTTTGCATTTTTTACGTTATTTATTTAACTTTCTTCTATCCCTACAGCATGGCCAGATCTAGTAAAGCGACTTTAGCGTTGCTCATCTACGGAATAATGATGCACTACAGCGCCTACTGCACGCCAATTGGGATGACTTTCCCCAAGATGAGGTATGTATATGCATCAACGTGCTTTTCTACTGATAGTTTGAGTGTTTCTGTCATGCTGAAACAGACAATAGCCTGCGGGAGTTTTATTCTAGACTGTAACATTAAATGAATATCTCCGAATTCCTGAATCACACCTCGTTCTCAAGACGCAGAAGATAATAAAACCTTTTAATTTTATGACTGCTAAATTTAAAACCGAGACTAATTATGGTCTTTGTATTATTATTCCAAGGGTTCAAATAGTAACAGCCCAATAATATTTCCCCCGAGTATTTACGCAAATCTCCGGTGCAGGCGCAATGTGGGAGGGCATTCGCTAAGAAAGAAACGCATTTCTTCGCCGGGACAGGCAGATGCAGTGCTGCTTATATGAAAATGAGAAAGCAATGAATATAACGGGTGGCCCGTAAGATGACGGTACAGTGGCGTCACGGTACAAACCGGAGAACAAACGAATGAGAAGCCTCAGTGCGGGATGTGTCTTCACCACTAATTTTGTAGTGGGACTTTTCTGGTCTGTGACATATAAAGGCAAGAATGCCTGATACTTTTCACAAGTCATTATCAAATCTCATTTTGGGCAAAGCTTGACCTAAATAGCAAACGTGATCATGATATGCATGTCTTTTAAACTACGAAGGGTCGTCTCCAAATAGGTCAATATTATTCTTATTACCCCCGAAAGAAAACACATTGGTAAGAGCGTATATTTGCGACA